>CAJVPN010001620.1:0-12999 GCA_910592215.1 Entrophospora candida
AATTCATATATATATTCTTATTTATTAACTTTATTATAGTTTCAATAATATCAGAGCCTGGTATTTATTAATGTATGTAATTTAAAACTCAACGGGTTTGCATTATTTTAATTTATATATGAAAGGATCTGCATAAATTTAGCCAATCATTTTTTGTTTTGATTCTTTTTTAGAATTACACAATGAATCTAGAATGTTAATCATTACAGTATTTGGAAATTCCAAATTTGGAAATCTCCCTGACTGTATTAATGATGTGATGTTAGCCGTTTAAAAATCCTTAGCCGGCTAAGCCATTTACTACGTACCTAAATTGGGTAATGGTAATTTTATTTCTATAACCAGAAGGTAATGCGGAAATCTATTACCAAATTTAGAAATTATGTATACAGATCATCAGTCACTAATTATATATAATCCGTGAGCTGACCCTTTATATCTAATCTTTTGATGTGAATTATTTCTTGGGTTCCTGCATATACCAAAACTATTTTAATGAATAACCTCAAAATAAGTGAAGTACAAATGAAGTTGGTGGCCACCAAGATATAACTTGGATATCGCACTGTGGCCGACCGACATGATGTTACGGCATTATCTCCTATATAGATATTCCTATTATAATCTAAGTAAGTAAACCTACCACCGGCGTAGGCAACCCAGCAAAGTTGTGCCCTCATAATTAAAAAGAAAATAAAAGTATTAAACGAAAACGAAATGTATCAAATTTATTTGTTTACTATTACCTAATACTTTTTTGTTCTGGGGCAACAATAAAGCACTCAAATTTAGGCCTAATGCTCTGGAGAGGAACGAAATAGGAAGTTACCAAAAAGCCATCTCACCAATTCAGAATGTAAGATGCGGGAAGCAAAAGGTTAGGATTACAACCACCGAAACATCAAGTATTGGGGTATCGCAGTATATTCAACAATCGACAAAATAGTAATATTTTCGAAATGTTATATATTTATCGGCACAGAGAAATTTTTGAGGGTAACAAATACCAATTGTGAAAAAATCAAATCATGATCAAAAATCGTCATAATGCAATGGGCATAATAAAAAATCACGTTTCGAAATGTAACTATATTAATATTAGTCCATGAAGAAGAGGGTATTATTTCCATTTCTGAACATAATTTCTGTATCGATAAACCAATGGTGAAAAAATCATGTTCAAAAATTACCATAACGTAACGGGTGTAATACAAAATCACATTTTCGAAATGCTATTAATCCATGAAAAAGAAAGAAGATATTATTTCCATTTTTTGAATATAGTGTAGTATAATATCTCTAGTTTATTGATACAGAGAGATTTTTGAAGGATGAGAAATATCAATGATGAAAAAACTGTCATAGTGCAACGGGAATAATAAAAAATCACATTTTACTCATTATTTTAAAGATGTTGTGCGTGAAAACGAAATTCTCCACCCAAATGTTAATTATGTATTACAACTTAACAAAGACAAATATTTGCCCTTGGGAATAATTTTGTTCATTGTTTTTTTTTTTTAGTCGTCATAAAAATTTCTTTCTCAATATTCCGTGAAAAAATGCATTAAACTAAATATGGAAATTATTTGGAACATGTTACCAAACACTGATGGATGACAGATAGGACAGAGAGCTTAAATTTTTTGATTGATATATAATAATACTAGTACGTATTTATTTATTTTACGAATTTTCTTGTAGATCCGTGATACGTGGGAAACAAAAGTTTAAATGTCATCGGATAATATTTCTATAATAAACTCTCAAACTTATCCAGTACTTGTTCCTCGCTGGTTCTACGCGACAGATATACCGCTACGCGATCCTAGTAAAAGTTTAAACCAGCCCACAGACAAAGACGATAAATACCCCAAAGTATATTTACCATTTTCAAAAAGTGATTCCAATGCATTAGAAGGAGCATATATGTCAGGTGAAGCAGGAGTCAAAATTGCATGCAATGAAGATTGTTTGTATGAAGTTGATGTTGATAGACGTGAACTTCTTCCTGTAAGTATGTATTGCTAATCTTTAATAAAGAAGTAAATATTAAAATTTATTTTTATTTAGATATATTGGATTGGTCCGATATATCTAGTCGTACGTGCAACATGGTTTTATGAAGATGATGGTGGCATTTTTTTACCATGTGATGAAACACTGGCTGTACAAATCGAAGAAGGTTATATAAATGAAAAGGCATGGATTTCGTTAATAAATGAATCAGAAGAAGAAGAAACCGATCCGAAATTTCCACAATTATCAGAGAAAATTCATAGATTAATTGATGGATATGAATCACAATATGTTATTTATACAAGCTCGTCAATTGCATGGTTAATGATGTAAGAAGTAAACACAATAATAAATATTAAAATATTTAAAATAAATATATTATTTTTATACTTATTTTTAAAAATTTATTGTGTATATAGTGATGACTTGGCTGGAAAATTTACAAAAAGTATTTATTCCAAATTCACAAATGGTGAAAATTTAGGTGGAATAAGATTGATCAGAGGTTTTAGCGAAGTGGTGAAATTTAAGAATAAAAAATCAATCAAAGAATTAGAGAATAAAATAAAAGAATCAAACTCACAAAATAAGAAGGTTAATTCTATTAAGTTGAATGATGAAAGGTTTAAAGAATTTATTGATTATGAAGAAATTGAGACACCAGAAGATAAAAGAAATATAAATCATTTAATATTGGTGATTCATGGGTAAAAATAACAATGATATAATAATTAATTAATTAATTAATGATCTTAATTGGTGATTTTATCAAAATTTTTATTAATTAATAATAATAATATTGGTTATTGATTATTTGGTTAGAATCGGACAAAAATTGAGTGAAAAGATGCCATCAGTTAATTTTGTTTCTGGTATATTTCAAAATTTCATAATTTATAACCTATGTAAATTATAATAGAAGAAAAATTTATAATTAATCAATCGGTCAATAATGATAATTTTCTTCTTTATTAAGCGATTAATAAATTTAGAGCATCTCTAAGAGAAACATTCACACAATATCCACCACTAGAAATCAGTCAAAAAATGCCAAGTAACAGTAATTTAAATTATATTCAAAAATTAAACGGCATACAAGTTTTGCCAATTCAATGGAGAAAAGAAATTAAAGTGTGTAAAATCATTATTTATATAGAAATTTTAAACAATTTATTAATTAATATTCTATTATTATCATCATTTAGTTTGGAGTTGGATCAAATGATGATGATTACTTAGATTATGATAGTGACAATGATGACGATGATGAAGGTCAGGCAACCATTGATGAAATTACAATTGAAGGTGTGCCATCATTTCGTACGTTGATGTCTGATGTATTGATGGATGGTAATAATAATAATAATAATAATAACAACAATAATAATAAAACTAAAAATTTAATAATTAATTTAATATTATATATAATAATAATATTGTTGTTGTTATTATTATGTAGTTTTACTATATATGACGCCAAGATATAGAGAAATGATGCTTAGAACAGTGACGAAAGAAGTCAACAGAGTTTATAATTTATTTATCAAATATAATCCATCATTTTTAGAGAATAATGGTAAAGTTTCATTCTGTGGACATTCATTAGGTTCAATATTAGCATTTGATGTGTTGTGCCATCAACCACCATTACCAAAAATATCAAATAGTTATGGTGTGTTTGAAGAAAAAATAATCATATCAGAAAATATCAAGTTAGATTTTAAAGTATATAATTTTTTTGCTGTTGGATCACCACTTGGAGCATTTTTATTATTAAAAGGATTAAAGGTTGCTAAAAAAAAGTCGTCAAAAGAATATGAAGAGGAGGCAAAAGAAGAAAATGTACGTCGTAGAGTATTAGGTGAAGAAGATATAGAAGAAACGTTAAGGAAAAGTCAAGATGAAGAAGGAGTAGAAAAGTCAGAAGGAAGTCAGGGTGAAGGAGCAAAAGAAGAAAGTGTACGTCATGAAGTATTAAAAGGTGAAGGTGAAGGTGAAGAAGATACAGGAGAAACGTTAGGAAAAAGTCTAGATGAAGGAGTAGGAAAGTCAGAAGAAAGTCAAGGTGAAAGAGCAGGTGAAGATGGCGTAGAAAAGTTAGAAGGGATTCAAGGTGAAGGAGGTGAAGAAGATGAAGGAAAAAATGGATTGATAAAAGGAAGTCAAGATGATGACAGCGAAGAAAGTAAGGAAGTAGAAGGGAGTGAGACAATTGGAAGAAAAATTAAAGATAATAAAAAACTTGTTAAAAGATCTAAAATACATTATTGCTATCCTGCTGTAAGAAACATTTACAATATATTTTATAAAGCAGGTAATTTTTACATATATTTTAAATTTACAAGGGAAAATCAATCAATCAATCAATCAATCGACTAATTATTCTTTTTAAAAGATCCAATTGCATATCGTATAGGTAAGTTAAGAAAAATGACAAAAATCAGTAATTATTCTACTAGTTTATAAGTATCATGTAACTCTAAAAAAATATTACTTATTTAGAACCATTGATAGCAAGGAAATATTCATCTCAACTAAAGCCTGCTTTAGTACCGTATTATAAAGGTGGTTTAAAAGGAATGCAAATAGGATTTCAAGAATTTGGTTCAGGAATAGCAAATAAAGCATCAAATATATTTACCACAGTTAAATCAACATTTAGTTTCAAAAGGAATACTCAAAAGACAATCGAACAAAATTTATCATCATCATCATTATCATCATCATCATCATCATTACCACTATCATCAACAACAGAAAAAGTTGTTGCCGCTGACAACAATCAGCAAGAAAGGGACATAAATACAGGGGCCAACAAATTAAAGGGATTAAATATTTCTGGTAGAGTTGATTATTCTCTTCAGGTAAAAAATATTAGTATTTGTATTTATATTTATGTTTACTTGTTAATTAGTATATATATTAACATCATGCCAACATTATAGGAAGGTGTTTTAGATATAAGTGTTATTAATGCATTAACTTGTCATCAAAATTATTGGACAGATAATGATTTTAATCGTTTTATTATAAGAGAAATCTATAGGTATGCTGATGTAGAAGAAAAAGATTTTTAAAAGATTTCTTTGAATTCTTAAAGTTTATGATGATATTTTTTTCTTTATTATTATAAAGTATATATATATTAATATATTTTTTTCATTTGTAAAAATGTAATCACTTTTTATTTAATAATAAATTTATTCCTAACACATCTTCGCAAAAATAATAATGATAGTTGCGAGTAAATTTATCTATCACAATTACTATATTAATATACACTATACTAAAAAATATTACAGTTAATAGTTATCAAAAACCCATTTATAATAGTTCTATGATTCATTCTTCATTACAAGGATTAAAAATTTAAACTATAATCAAAAACAAACACATAGTTAAGTGTTGGATCACAGAGAAGGTAATATGAACTGTTCAGTCAAATAATTATTTCATAACATTACAATGGGAGGCATTCATTTTACCGACAACTAGAGGGGTTACATTTAACCTCCACATAATCAAACAACTAAAGAAATGCTAAAATGGCGCACCGTATGTTGTCGGTAAAATGAACTGTCGGTAAATACGTACCCCATTACAATAACATGAAATTTTGTAACATGCAATTGAAAACATTATTTTATCAGCAAATAAAAAATAAATCACGCCATCTATTTTCTGATGGTGTTCAATTTCACTACAGTTTTTGTTGCTTTACTTTCATATAATCTTGTTCAAGCGATTATTTTATTCGTTTAGTATCTGCTGATCCACTTTACCTTATCATCTTTATTTTCTGTAACATAATCATCATCATCATCAGTAAAATTTAGTAATAATTCTTCTGATTTATCTTTCGTTAACAGTGCTTTTTTTAATGTCTTCTTGTAGACTCCATGTAATCCACCATACGCTAATTTTTGTTCAAGGACATTAAAGACTTTTTTCAAGGAAATCCATTTTATCATATATAAAAAACCAACATGCATGTATATTTTGTTGTATCTCATTATCTTATGCTTATCGGCTACAAGAAACTCTGATCCATCTTTGCCTTTAAAATACCAATGTGAAGGAATAAACCTTATATGAAATTTAGCTTTGATTGTTAAACATAACTTGAAAATAGTGACGGTACACAATTTCTTGATGTATGGTTAAAGACAGGAGAATAAATGGGCATTGTTTTGTAACAATACCAAATAATGTTTAACTGTTAAGGAATCTCCAACTGCCACAGCCCAGATCTCAGTCACATTACTCAAACCAACATATTCAAAAGCTGATTATAGTTGCTTGCTGATTTTCAATATGATTTTCCCTATCCTTTTCTAGAAATGCATCACGAACTTCCCAGTTATCCAGTATCTTTCTAGTAAACAACTCAGAAGTTTCAGTTTGATATTGGTAAAACTCGTCTACGATTTCTACGATTTCTTTTAGATCTATTTAATAGGAACAAATGTTGTCTTTTGACGTTCTTACACAATCAAAAGAATAAATTCGAAAAATATTAAAAAAAAAAAAAACTTTTACCTGTCTATTAGAGGATATGCTTGCAATTCATTTAACTTGCTTTGGATTAGTTAATTTTAAAGAGAATGACGCGTGAGAAAAACTAAATGATCAGTTATGACGCAGTATGCGCAAAATCTGATTGATTACCAGTGTGCAACTATGATATAATTCAATTTTACACGTTATCAAATTCTGAGATAAAATCAAATTTTATTCAAAAAGAATTGTTTACAATAAAAATTTTAAAAATGTCAATACCTTTTAAGCCTTTACCGGCCTCCCAGCAGATTGTCGAAGATACAGGTAAATACATTTCGTTTAATAAGAAAACATGAATAATCACTAAAACACGTTTTTAAGCTTTTAGCTAATTAACAATTAACAAAATTTGGGATATTTGTTTAGCAAAAGTAATGGATCGTACCTGGGAAGTTATACAACAGAAAACTTTTACTAAATGGTAGGTGAATGCAATTAACTGATGTTTAAATGAGGACAATTTAATAATTCTTTATAATAATAATTCTTGCTATATCATTAAAAAAAGGTTTAACAGTAAATTGGCTATAAAAGATATCCCTCCCATAGAAGATTTGTATCGAGATGTTTCAGATGGTGTACGTCTAATAGAGCTTTTGGTTAGTAAATTTGTTAATTAATAGACATTTAACGACATTGTAGAACCAAATTATTTAAATTGGGATTTAATTGTAGGAAATTATTGGTGATTTGTCTTTTGGCAGATATAATAAAAAACCAAAGTTACGTATTCAAAAAGTTGAAAATGTAAATAAAGCTTTAGAATTTATTAAACATCGTGGTGTCCCACTAACAAATATTGGTGCTGAAGGTAGACCATAATCAATTATTCTATAGATAATACTATTGCATATAACATCAAATAATTTTTAATATTAATGATTCATTAGTTAGTTGTTTAATAATATTTTTTAAAAAAAATCATAATTAGATATTGTTGATACAAATATTAAACTTATTCTTGGCATGATATGGACAATTATTTTAAGATTCACTATTGCTGATATTAGGTTTGTGAATGATAAATTGTCAAGGCTTTTAAAAATTTTTTTATTTATTTAAATGTTTAATAAATTTAGTGAAGAAGGTCTGACTGCCAAAGAAGGATTATTACTTTGGTGTCAAAGAAAGACAGCTCCTTATGCTGAAGTTGATGTAAAAGATTTTACTTATAGGTATGATTAATATATATATATATATATATTCATGTGGAATTTTACATTGTTAATTACTATACAATTATTTAATATTTGGAATTCTTTTTTCAAATATTCTTAAAAAATTAAAAGTTGGCAAAGTGGTTTAGCATTGTAAGAATTATTTTATTTTATTCTTTTATTAGGAGATGCAATTTTATTTGTTTTTTAAAAGTATTGACATTTTCTTTAACTTAGTTGCGCATTGATCCATAGACATCGACCTGATCTTTTAGATTATCACTCACTAGATAAGGTGACTTCTATTGAGAGATGTATATATATTTATATATATATTCATTTTAATTTTATTAATTATCAAATGTATAATAGACAGATCGTCATAGCAATACTTCATTGGCATTTGAAGTCGCCGCAAAATATCTTGATATTCCTGTAAGTTGATGAATAACTAATTTAATCATTAAGCTTTCATTTTATACTTATTCTTAAAACAAATGAATAATTGATTGTTTTGTTGACGTTAAAAGAAATTATTAGACGTTGAAGATGTATGTGATATTCAAAAACCTGATGAAAGATCCATTATGACATATGTGGCACTTTATTTTCATGCTTTTTCTCATTTAGGTAATCATTCAATTCCAACAAATATGTCTAAAATATGATGTATCAGAATATATTAGAGCAGCAAGAGTAAAGCTAGTCTCCATTATATTAATATCATTATCATTATCATCATTTTTATTATTATTATTATTTCAAAAGATAAAATAGAAACTGCCGGAAGAAGAGTGGCGAAGTTTGCAGAAGTTATGCAGTCTGTATGGGACATGGAACATGACTATGAGAGGCGTGTTAAAAACGTATTTAATTATTCTAAATAAAACTCTTAATACACATGTGAAATAATATTTATTTTTTTTCTCGGGAAAAAATCTAAAGGCATTCAATTTTCTTATGAATTTAGTTGATGAAAAGTGTCAAGGATAAGATAAATACTTGGGCAAATCCACATTTTGATGGGAGTTATTCTGATGCAAAAAGTCAATCTACAGCATTTAATCAATACAAATATACTGAAAAAAGATCTTGGGTGGCTGAAAAAAGTGAATTGGACACATTGCTTGGCAACATTCAAACAAAACTTAATACATACCAACTACAACCTTATAAAGCACCTGATGGATTGACTTTATCTGATCTGGATAAAGTATGGCAAAGTTTGTTATTAGCAGAAACCAAACGATATAAATCTATTCATAATAAATTAAAAGAGTAAGCAAATCTTTTTTATTAAAAAAAGAAGACCAATAGGAAAATTTATATATTTGGATTTTGTTTAATATGCTTCATATATTTTAGTATTAAAGAAAACTTGAGAAAATCATTTGCTCAGTCAGCAAATGACTTTCAGAAAAATTTGGAATCTATTTCTTATTCTTTGGTTGAATTAGACGGTGAATTAGAGGTATTATCAATAACAACAAATCAAAATAATAACATTTTATTTTCTATTAAATGTTAATATATTTTCCGTTAGATTCAACTTAGTACAGTTAAAGCAATTTCAGCTAAATTAGGTCCTTTGGAAAAATCTCTTGGTCAAATACAAGAAATTGATGCAAGATGTCAAGAAGCTAATATTGAAGAAAATGATTACACAGTTTTTTCTGTAGATGATTTGAAATTTGAATTAGGTCTTGTACAACAGGCTGTCACAAAAAAAATTTCTTTTATTGAAAATCAAGTATTAACCATTTTTTTATTAGTCTGTAGCTTTAACATATACCTATCCCTATATATTGATGTTGTTTATTTTTAGATTGTGTCTAGAAATATGACAAATTTGACACCAGCACAACTAGAAGAGTTTGAAAGTACTTTTCGTCACTTTGATAAAGATTCATCAAATACACTTAATCTTTATGAATTCAAAGCAGCATTGGCTAGTTTAGGTATTTTCTACAATGTAAGTTAATTTTCTAACTTTAAAAATAATTTTTCTATCAATGATAACCATTACAACTATATTTAATAAATTCTTTAAAATAATTATAGGAGGAAGAATTATTTTCAGCATTTAATCAAATGTGTGAAGGAGAACCAGAAGCAACATTTGAACAAGTAATGTTATTATATTAAAATTTAAAAATTCTCCGGGGTCATTCTTTCGTAATTAATTTATTAATTCATTTTTTTTCTAGTTTATTCTATATATGGTCAGTTTCACAGAAGACAAAACAACGCCAGATCAACTTAGAAGTTCATTTAAAGCTGTTGCAAGTGATAAACCTTTTGTTACAGAACTTGATTTGAAAAGATCATTATTATCAACGAATGTTGTATCATATCTTAAGGAAACAATGCCACAAAGGGATGATGTTGCTGATGGTTATGATTATGAGAAATATTTAGATAAAGTTTTTGGATATTAATATCATATACTATTATATTTATTCATTCATTTTTATTTTGTTTGTATTCTATTTGGCTGATTAATTTAATGGCTTATTATAGTTATAATAATTATTCTGATGTGTTAATATATTAGTGCCATCAAAACAATGTTCAATTTATATAATTTTTTTTCATGCCCTTTACAATATCTACAAAATCATTGATAAGGTCCTTGGTAATACCAATGTTCACTTTGTTCCAGCATGCCCCAATTTTGATTGGACAATCACACAGTTGTACCTTGCGTTGTAAATAACTTGAGCAATGAATGATTTTAATGTAGATAATTGTGATGAAGAAAATAATCAAATGAGGCAGATGTAAATATAAATGATCAAGAAAGCTTACCGTCAACATTATTGAATGCTATTAATGAAATAAAAATTGGTAAAGATTATGTTTTAAGAATACAAGTTTAATTCAATAATCAAAATTTGTTAATTTGTTAAGAATATATTTATTACAAAAAAACATGTATAATAATCATTTATAAGGTAAATGTTGGAAATAGTAAGTTCAACATAAGATCACAGTGAATCTCGATTTGGTGGAAAATTTTCCAAAAATCCGTTAAACTGAGATATCCGCTATATCGAGAAGGTTTTTATTATGGAACCGTTCTTTGGACCTTATCCGTAAAACCGAGATTTTTAATTAGCATCCGTTAAATCGAGATTCACTGTGTACCTCAAAACCAATGGATTTTGCTAGTATAAAGTATTCATGATCATACCATACTGAATTTTAGGGCACAAGCGCATATGTATGTAATAAAAATGATGATTCATTACGATGAGAGTGTATCTTCAAATAATTTGAAAATAGTAGAAAAACAAATTAAAGAACTGCAACAATTATAACGGAATTGTAAATTGAATACAAGGCTGTTGGTTGATACAAATAATTTAATAGGTTATTAGGCTGTTCAAACTTGAAGTTCTGTTTAATATTAACATCAACCCTTTCATTTCCTGTGGACCACACATTTGCCAACCCTACTACGAATAGAAACTCCTGCCTAAAGCTCCTAACGGGTCGGGTTGATATCGGGTTAATAAGAAAATTTTGTGATTTACATAAATTCAGATAATAATAATTAATTAAATATAAAAGGCAAAACAGTTATAGTGGTTTAAAAGCTGCAATATGTGTCATGCATGACGCAAAACACAATTCATGATGCAAGAGATGTAGAACTCAATTCGTGACTCAAGACGTAACTCAAGGCAATTCGTGTAATTCAAGACAATTAGTGACACAATACATAGTTAAAGACACAAGGCTAGTGGATGATGATCGGAACTAACCATAGTTTAGGCCTAATTTTACGGCGAAGTTGGCGAAACTTAAACTGCAGGTGAAAACCAAGCGGTCAATTACACTTTACTGTTTAATAATTTCCGACCACAAAAGTGTTTTATTGAACAAAAAAAAAAGAATTGATTTGTTTTATTATTACAAAACGAATTGGGTCAAAAAATGACATTATTTTTATGATAATCACAATCTTTTTTAATAAATATATAAATAAATAATAAAAATGCGAATATAAAATATTAATAAAAAATACAAAACGAAAGTGACTATAGAGATCACATGTCCGGAATACGATTGGATGGCACTTCGATAAATCCATTTTATTTATCATAAAAATTTGGTCATAGGTTTGACAATTTAACCACAGTTTAGGAGTTTGCCCATATTTTAGGTAATTTTTAAGTTTCGTCACTAGTTTAGGAACCTATATTCCTAATTTCTATAGATAAACTATTTCAGATTTGTTAAAATAATTTCAGCCACCATCACTACACAAAACACAATCATGATGTGTGTATGAATTAATTCAAACTTTAACCACATATAAAACTATTTATTTGTTGGATGAAAACTTTTTAATTTATTAATTTTAATGTAACAACAATGCTTCATAGCTAAAAAGATTTTTTTAGCTAATAAATTGCATCTTGTGTCAATTGTATAAAATTATGATAGGTGGTGCAATGCAAATTTTTAGGATTTTTTAATTGCAATTTAATAATTTTGATCTCAAGTATAATTGGTACAGCCCAAAAAGTTTTCGGGTTTCGGGTTAGCCCAGCCCGTTTCGGAGCTTTAGTCTTTTCACCACTTGGACATCTGGGAATAACATAATTGATGATTTTATTGAACAATGTCAAAATGAAATCATCTCTGCCAGGCTATATTTTAGAATGGATACCTTTTGAGCAATTTGATTATGTAACAAAGTTGACAGAAGGTGGATTTAGTTCGATTTTTACTGCTGAATGTGAATCAGTTTACAGTGACATCAATTTATTAATTAAAAATAGCGATATATTTTCATTAGAAAATCTTATGAAATACACACCTCAAGCTTTGTTAAATCAACATATCAAGTTATTGTGGAAGTTCATTGAGACTTTAACTCGGAATAGTTATGAATCTGATAACTTAAAACAAGGAAATTTTTTAAAAGATCTGTTGCAGTTTATGCAATATATGGTCACATCATGAGAATATGTATCAAAAATTAACCTTGTAGCATCTGCTATCAAATATTCACTAACATGGTCCAAAAAAGTAATAAATATTGATAATCATAAAACAAATAGAGGAGGTGGTTAGAGGGCTTATCAGATAAAGAGGAACTTCTATCTGAAGGACTTCTATTTATGGTCAAAAGAATTATTTAGATTGTGGTTTGATATTGTGATATACCATATTGTAACAAGTTTTGTTGCATTTAATATAGGATCAAAGATTAAAATACAACATAATCAAGAGCCATGGTTGTATAAAACAC
>CAJVPN010001621.1:0-12990 GCA_910592215.1 Entrophospora candida
ATTAAACTTGCATGCTAGTATAATTGGAAACAAAAGAAAATTGATGATGGAAAAGATGCAGGTGCATATTTTTTGGCCAATGACTTGTTTATTAATTATTAGAAATTTAACAATCACACTGCATCTAATTGAGCAAAAGCATTTTTTTTAGGAAATGACGTGTAAAAATAAAAAATGCGTGTATCATTAAAAAAACGGAGTGTGCCGTTTTATTGAAAATTTCTAGCATTTAATTCAAATGATCTTTTGTCCATTCAGCTTGCCATACAGTGCGGGTTCTCAGATTTAGTGATAGCGTCATTTTTAATCATCAATTTTTTTTAGAATTTATCGAGACCCTGATAAAAACCAATTGCTGCACAGATTATGTGTGAAAAACTTTTCTATTTAGTCAGTTATTCTTATGTTTGTTTTCAGTTTAACTAAATTCTTCAAACGCTTGTCCACTGGTGGTAGTTGTATCTCAAATACACTGAGTAATGGCCGTGTTGCTCATTATACAACACAAGTTAATTGTGAAAAGGGCTTTTTCGATCGGAAACGAGAACTTGTTAAGTTTAAAAATGTATTTAATGCTAATTCACAACTTCATGTTGTTCTAAGCCCCTCCTAGTAGCGGAAAAACTGCATTGATCCACGAGGTAACGAGTAAAGGCGATTTCAACCCTCTTTTTATCAACTGTCGTAAAGGACAATTTGACACACCAAGGACAATATATGAATCAATTTCTTCACAATTCCATCCATTTTTCAAGAGACATACGAAATTCTTGATAAAAAATGCTTCAACAAGGGGAAATCAGTGCTGTGACGGACGATTTACTGTTAAAATTTAAGCCATTTAGTGGGGACCAGTTTAATGAGAAAGAGATTACTTCTAATGATGTCATAAAGTTGCTTGATAATATTGAAAATGCTCTTCCGAAATGGACCTGTTGGGATAGTTATAACATACCTCCACCAATTTTGTTCATTGATGAAGCAAACATGTTTAGCCAACTTGGGAGTTCAAAAGAGAGAGAAGTTCTTCTCAAATCAATCCTGAACTGGGTGGTAGTAAATACAAAAGAAAAAAGTCGATTTCATGTGGTGCTTACCTCTTCCGATTCATTCTTTTTTAACTGGATCGTAAAACGTAAGTCAATTTTATATTTGGTTGCAAAGAAAGGTCCACCATTCTCTTACATTTGTTGCCCAATAGTTTTGCATATCCCACATGCAACCCCGTATGTTGTTGGAGATTTGAGTAGGGAAGAAGCTGAAGAATATTTTTTGAAATGCATGTCCTTCATCAATATGGCATGACTTTACTGAACTCGTATTATTTATACGTACTGAGTGCTCACATGATGGTATTCTTTGTTCAAAAAAGAGTGCAAAGAGCTCAGAGGCAAATTTGACCGCATTCACAGAATGACAAGTACACGAATACTCATTATTGATATGTATGTCAAAGAACACAAAAATTACGAAGGAAAGCTTGAAGGTATATATCAGATTTATCTTCTTTTAAAAAATGAGCATCTTTGTTAACTTTAAAATCTAATGTTTAAAAAAATATATTTTACAGATTATGACTTTTCAGTTTACGAATCAGAATATAATAGATTGATATGTGGTATTTATTCCGAGGGCTTGATAGCCTTACCCACCATCCTGGGAAACATCAGATTTAATCACGACTATGGAAACAATAGTGAAGGCAGAGGATCAAGAATTCGTTTTAGAAAATGACTTAATTGAAGCAATTGGTCCTGATCAAGTTAATTCACTTATATATCATAATTATTTGCATCGTCGACCAACCAGGCGATTTGCCAACGACATCATTGGTCCACCGGCTGGAGAAGTGATTCTTACTGCGATGAACTAGCCATCAGTGCGCGCAATGGAACGCATCCTATCTAAGGTTTCTTCAAGAAAAAAATAATCACCATTATTTACAATGTTTCTCTTCGCATCAAAAGATTTAAATAGTATAATGATTTTTTACTTTTTCACCATGCTAAATTTTTAAAAAAATTTCCAATGCATCACTCCTCATGTATATAATAAGCTGGTAAAATCAAAATAAACTTGCATTACTTGCGAAATACTTTATTTTTGAGTATAAATGACAAATCTGATTCGAGTTTTGATTTCTTGATGGATTATGTGCTTAGTACTCTAGGTTTAGTTTTAGTTTAAGGAACTCTACATATTTATATATTTAATTTGCTATTTTACTTAGGTGATACACTTTGAAGCTGCAACTCTAGGTCACAGGTGCTTAGTATGTATTCATTCCCACCAGCGTCGATAACAAATCTTTACTGATGACTACTGATAAAATAAAAAGCATTTTGGGTGAAAATAAGATGAAAATTGATAAATGTTTCATGCCATTTATATAAAATTTAATAAATTAAAAAATTACAATTAAATTAATATATATCTCTATAATAACTATAATAAATTAATTATTATTATATTATTTTTCTTTTCTATAAAATAAAAAATAAATAAATCCTACTAATAATACATTGCTGATTAAATTATATTTATTCCATGTTTGAGGAGGCATCCGTTATCTGTTTATATAACTCCTCGATAATTTTTGCATACCCTTGTACTTTTTTAAGATATAGAGTAGATATTGAATTCTATTTTATTTTGTGAAAAATATATATATTAATATCATTTAGCATTTCAAATAATCGAATATATATATATATAAATAACATACTTCAATTCTTGTTATTAAACTTTCCACAATCCTTAATAATTCTTCATCGTCTGCAATATCTTTAACATGAAATGTTAACAATCCTGTTAGATAATCTGTACGCGAATTACGACTACTTCTTTGGTTCATAGTGCCTGATGAAACACGTTCAAGACGAAGACATAAATAACCAAGTGAGCGTACTAATGTTGGATCTAGTATTTGTGCTGTTGGATCAATAATCTTCTTTTAAATTTTTATAAACGGAGAATTATTAATTAATTACACATGTATATATTATCAAATAATTAATTAGTTAAAAAATCTTCAATTAAATAAATACCTCTTGCACTATAGAATGCCGATCTTTAGATTTATCTTCTTCCATTCTGCCTTTTAATGCATCTGGATAAACCTATCAATGTGTAAATATATATATATATATAATAATTAATCATTAAATTTAATTTCAAACATTTTAATTTTTTTTTTTATAAAAATAATCAAATACCAATGAAAGCTGTTCCGGATTCTCTAAACCTTTAAGTTTAATTTCTCCTATTTGTTGAACAACAAATCCCATTTTTCTTAATGCAATAAGATTTTTATCAACGATAACAGTTGTATCTGCAACTTTTATAACATTCCCTGGAATCATTTCTCCATTTCCTTCATTGTTTGGATCATGTTTATTAATTAGGCCTCCCAATAACCTTATCTCTGACACTATATCTGAACTAACACAGATCTGCCCTCCATCAGCTGCATTACATATTCTAGCGGCTCTATTAACCATTGGCCCGTAATAATCCATTCTTTTTGTTACAACGTCAATTTCACACAACGGTGTCCCCCAATGAATACCCATACGAACCGATAGCCCTCTATATATCATATCATTATCCCTACCGCCATAAATTTCCTTACCATCATCTAAATCAATGATTTCCTGTGGCCAATCAACTTCAAGAAGTTGAACTTGCACTGTTAAACACCAAAGGAGTGCTGATGTCACTGTTGGAAAAGATACCATAAAAGCATCTCCTTCTGTCTTCACTTCATACCCACCAATATTACGTAAAAGACGTCGCATTATTGTGTTATGTTGTTTAATTGCATGTCGCATTGCTACAGGTACGGTTTCCCATAAAAAAGTTGAATTTTTAATATCAGTGAACACCAATGCAACTTGTCCTGTAGGCGGTGTAATTTCCTTTTGTAATCTCGCCATCATAGAATCACTAGGAATTTCTTCTTTTCTTATTCGTTTCTTACTAGTGCCAAAGAAAAATGTTGTGCCTACTTCCTCTGCAATTTGTAAAATTCCTCTTTTAGTATTTAAGTCTCCTGCCATTGTATATCTTTTTAATCTCTGATCAAACATGTCTCCTACACCAATTATCATCACCATTAATTTTTTTTCTGATCCGTATGTAATAGCAAAATCACGCAATTTTTGTGCTGCAAGCATCAAGTCCTCTTTTTCAGTTCTTGCAATATCTACTGCTGTTTGATAACTCATATGATCCCATAAACCTTTGGTTGCTAATATGACAAATTCATCTTGCTCTGAAAGCTCTACCAATTCAATTACTGGATCGGAATTTATAATTGGCATCAAATGGAAATGCCCAAATGACCTGGAAACTTCAATTTCTCCATTAACCAGAAAATCATGAGACAAAAACCCACCAGCATCTCTTATTCTTTGAAACTCATTTGGACTATTTGGATTTTCACAACATGCAATAGCATGTGCATTGCCATCATTACGACTAATGACTGCAGTAGTATCTCCGGCACTTGCAACATATAATTTTGTTCCTGAAATATATGCAATTAAACCAGATGCACCTGACTTATTATCATCAATTTGTAATGACGATGTACGGTTATTTTCTTTTTCCATAGTATATTCAGCCTCCATACTTGAATTGAAGACTTTTGATCCAAGTTCTTTATTCAAACTTAAAAAGGTTCTTCTTATAGCTGATTCAACTGTTTCGTTATCTTTAAGCTTCTCAAGTTCTGCCTTGAAATGATACGGAAGCCAGTCATGAAGATATTTGGTAACAGGATCACTTCGATCTGTTCCATACCTACCATCAAAAATTCCAAATAAACATTCATCATCACGACCACGAAACTTTGGAATGACAGTTTCCCATATTGAAAGATGATGATCATGTGGACCTAATCTATCTGCCATTCCATATGACATTGAATTAACTTCAGAAGATGAAGTACGGACACGACGATCGTCGCTCTCATCAGGAACCATTAAATTTAAAAGAGTAACATCCATAAGACCCAAAACTTGTAACCGAGTTAATGCATTGAAATCTGCCAGGTTTCTTTCCTTTATAGGATTTATTTCACTGAGATGAACTTGTTTGATTTCAAATCTTTTATTACCAGATAAATTTAAATATTTTAAATCAAAATTCCAATTCCTATTATTATTATTTTTAAAAATATTTTTTTTTTAAAGAAAGAATTATAATCACTCATTCATTTAATTTATTATAGATTCATAAACGTAAATATATAAAATATATAAATATACATTACATATTAACTTACCAATTCCAATCATACTGCCAATTTGCAATATTATATTTTAAAGAATTATTACCAACATCCAACACAATTAATTTTCTTATTTTACTTAATTCAGCTGGTAATGTTTGTAATTTATTACCATTCAAATGCAAAACCATTAAACCTGATAATCTTTCAATCTCATCAGGAAGGGATGACAATTGATTTCCAGAAAGATACAATTCAGTCAAATGAGGATTTGTAATGCCTCCATTTGGTATTTCGTCCAAACTATTAAAAGAAAGATTTAAAACTCTAAGTTCTGTAAAATAAGAAATAGTTGTAGAGACATCCGAAGTTAATCTATTATCACCCAGATGCAAATTCTGTAAAGAGCTACACAGTGGGTATTGGTGTGAACGTGATGATGTTAATTGAGAAGATTCAGAATTGGAAAAAGATTTCGGTGATGGTAATGGTGGTAGTAGTGGTAGCGGAGGAGGTGATGGAAATTGTTCAAGAAGATTTGAACTTGCATTCAAGGTTCTTAAATTCAAACAAAGCCAAATTTCTTTTGGAAGTGAATTAAGATTATTATAGTGAACATCTAAAACTTGTAAGGCTTTCATAGAACTGATTTCACTTGGTAGCTCAGATAAAATATTATATGCACATAGCAGATGCGTTAATTTTGTCAATAGACAGATTTTTTTTGGCAATGTCACAAATTGATTGTTACTGATATCCAGCTTTTCTATCAAAGGAAGACTTTCAAAAATTTCATCATGCAGGGTTGTTAATTTTGAGCGTGACAATAACAATTCAGTTAAACAAGTTCCAGCGGATGCAAGCCAAAATTGAGTAAGACGATTTTTTGAAAGCATGAGTCGTTTTAAAGAATTTGATGATGAATTTATCGTGCTCACTTTATTGGATTCTGCAAGAAGACATTCAAGATTTGGAACAGATGAAAGAATGTCAATATTGTGAAGCTGATTGTTACGCACGTCTAATTCTTTAAGAGAAACCAAAAACATAAAATTTTCTGGCAGTGGACCGGATAATTGATTCCCAATCAAAAATAACCTTTTAAGATTTGAAAGTTTCCCTATATCTTCAGGTATTGTTACGATCTTGTTAAAGCTAAGATCAAGCTCAGCAAGAGTGAAGATATTACAGATGATTACTGGAAATTCTACAAAAGAATTATTAGCTATATTTAATACACTTAAACTATTAAATTTAGTGAAATAATCTGGCAAATGTTGAAGCTTATTGTTCTCAACTTTTAGGATTGTTAATCCACCAATTGCGCTCAACTGTATATGGTCAATGTCACACAAGTTGTTTGAACTTAAATTAAGGTTTGAAAGCATAAATGATTGCTTTACTGATTGTGGTACACGATCTAACTCATTACCAAAAAGCCGAAGTTCACGTAGTTGAGTACACGATTGTATGAAATCTGTTGGAAGATCTAACATTAGATTCTGAGAAACATCAAGTACTTGAATGTAATAAGCATATTTATGAAGGAATATAGGAATAGTTTGTAAATTTCGAGCTCGAAGATCTACATGTTGAAAATTCAATAATGATGCATCCTCCTATAAATTTTATTTTATTTTATTTTATTTTTTAAGAATATAAATATCATTATTAAAAATAATTAACTGTTAAACATTCCTACCTCAAAACTTGGTACAGTTGTTTCACGAAACGTAAAACGAACCAAATAGCTATTATCTTCTCTGCCAAGATCTTCTAAATTATCTTGATCTGTATAACCGGCTCGTTCAAGCCATTTTTTTTGTAATAATAATGGCTTTTCTTGATGACCTAATATTCTTTCTTTTGATATTACATAGAAATACTTTATTAATAAATAAATAAATAAATACACACGTGTGCACGTATGCACGTTCATTATATATACAACTTTAAATAGATATTACCTAAATTATGTCTTTTTATATATATATTATATTTTGAAGCATCTTGAATAAAAAATTTTTTTCCAAGAATATAACATAATTCTGCAGCTGTTATAGATATTGGGTAACTAACAGTTCCAAAAGTTGAATCGGGACGAAATATTCGTATACAAAACTTTTGAAATTAAAAGTAAAATGATTAATATCATCAAGGAAAGAAAATAAATCTGTTGAATTTCAAATAAAAGTAATAACAAACTAATTTTTTTCGCTCTTCTGATCCTTGTGAATAGTCCGTAGCACCATGAAATTCATCTTTTAGAAAACCGTTTGGACTTTCGTTAGGGAGTTCTTTTATTACAGCCCAAGACTCAGGTGCTAACCAAGCTTCCGATCCAGTTGTTGAGGTAAGTTGAGGTAAGTCATGTATTGTATTTTTATGCAAAAATTCATTATCATATAATCTTGCACCAGAGATTCGACTTTGCCTTATAATGCCTTCCATATTATCAAAGTTAGTGTCCACTAATGTTGTAATGAAAATTATTACAAAAACATTATAAAATAAAAGAAAATTTTAAAAGTAATTAAAATCAGATATTGATAAAATACAATTAATGCCAATCGAATCATGATCCTAGTTAAAAAAATTTTTTTAATATCATTAATAGTTGAATACATCAAAAAACAAAAAAAAACAACTCAACGAGAATAAATTTTTTAATTTACCTTCTTCTTTCCCAGTTTGTCTTTTTTCACGCTAACTTTAACCCAATCTAACTCAGCTGTTTTGTGTGATTAAGATAAATTTGGTTAATAAATTGGAGGAGAGCAATTAAATATAAATCTATAGTTTCAAAATTGAGGTGCACGCTTTTTAACTTGTTGAAAAAACCATCTCAATATGCTAACCTTCAGGTGTAATGTCTTTATCTTTTGGTTCTTTGTCTTTTGGTTTTTTAAACCATTTAAATTTTGTTTTCTTTTCTTTTACTACTATTGGAGATGAATGGTGATTATTGCTGTTATTATAATTATTACTATTATTATTGTTACTAATTGTCAAAGAAAAACTACTATTTGGTGACTCTATTCCTGATTCGCTTTCTGAACTTTTTGTTCGTCTATGTCCAATTTTGAAATAATGAGAGTCTGTAATACTTGATATGGTTGAGGTAGAACCTTTACGAGAGTCAGAGGGAGAATACTGATACGCAAAGGGTGCTATTTCAGGGGGGGGGGCAAAAATCATGTCTAGAACTCCTGTCTGAATCAAAAGATTTTCTTCGAAACCCATCGTTATTTTCAGGTAATAGTAAAGTTGATTTTAAATTTTCAGTAGATAGTTTTCTTATATGACTCCCACCTCTTCTGTTTGATGATGATATTGGCGTTAAATGATTTGTTGAGTACATCGTCGAGTCATTGTTGAGTGAATTGGATCGAGGAACTTGTCCAAGAAATACTGAAAATATTGAATCTTTATTTTCATGAATTTTTTTCTTCCGATTCGGCTCACCATCAGTTATTTGTGATGACAAACTTGTTGGGGTAGAAAGTGGTGTTGGTGAGGAAGGAGTGAGTTCTAGTTCTGTAGGTTTCATGTATGTTATGGAAATAGTAAAATTAAAGATGGATGATTTGGGAAGAACTTGAATGTTTTTTCTTTTTATTTAGATTATTTTGAATTCGTACAACTTAATTTAATTATTTCCAGCAATGATCGTCTATTTATTTTAATTTTGTAAATTTTTACAAAAAAGGGAAAGTCAAATTCATCGCGCGTTCTATCTGATGATAATAAGCTACTCTTCGGGATATATTATTCAAAATAAAAAAAGTAATTGAAATCTAATAAATGAGTAAAGAGAATTTAAGAAAGTTAATTTTATCTGTAATGATCCTGCACCACCTTTCAGGCCAAGTTCTTGTTTTCCATATTAACGTTAGAACTGCAATAACATTACACAATAGTACAATAGTAGCGTTGAACGATTTTTCACCTTGTGTGGGCAATCCTTTATTATGGCCATATTAAGATTATAATTACTTAATACGCGTTCAAAAATTTATAGAGTGTCTGATTTATCTTGAAATGAAAAATAAATATAGAAAATTCTGAAACCAATCCAAATTTTAATAATCAATATTAACAGTTCAATTTATCTTTTTTGTATAAATTTCTTTGGTGAAACACACTTGTTGAATATTTCTTGCCATTTTGTGGAATCCGGCAAAAGTTTTATGTTATGATGTATTCCTGCAAACTTACAGCAAATGTTTCAATTTTGGCTTGAAATGAAAAGAACAGTGGGAATTTATTGAAAATCTTAATATGATTGCATCAATCATCAAACACATATGAATCTAGTGAAAATGAAGAAAATGGATATAAAATGATAATAATTACATAATAGTAAATAGATGTACTAAATTATATTATCAATTAAATTTAACTGCATTATATCACAATGAATAAGAATTAATTATCATTCTTTTATAAAGTTTTAACTCGACATTCCTAATATGACTGTTCTAACTCGGATAATGAGATCTAATCACCAGCTTCCAGACCAAGTACTAATGATTATCTGAACCAAATACAAAATTTGGGCATGTCTATTTGTATATTAATATACTCACGGGTCGTTTTTATCACTAAATTTAATTGAAATTTAATGTTTCGCTTTGGAACAACCAAAGAAACTTCACCCCATGTAAATACATTATAGATACGAGGATAAGAGGACCAGCCTTCGTCATGAGATTCACATATAACTTCAATCTTCCTGCACCTAGGGTATCCAGCTATTTGGTGGGTGGTATTGGCAATGATCCAACCATGTATAACGTATTTAAGTAACACCCTCTTTTCTATGTGTGATAAAAACCCAAAGTTAAATATGATGACTATTATTTCATTTGGTAACAATGTATCCCCAGCCCACGAGAAAATAAATATGAGTTTTGTATAAATCACCATTTTTTTTTGTCTCTTTTAAAACCCTGAGAAAATAACCACGAACTTTATTTCAATCCCCAAGTATATTAGACATTATGGAAGAATTTTTTTCTTTGAAATATTGATAAATTTGGGGTGTGTCAAATTCAAATCCGCGTTAATTTTAAACTGGTATGTGTGAAATTCATGCTGATGTTTGTTTAATGATTAATATTGTCTGTTAATATTGTTATTTAACTTCAATCTTTTCTATATAAATAAAAGCTCAATACCATTTCCATATTAGAACTTATCATTGTAAACAGGATTGGAAATAGAATTTGAAAAAAAAAAGGAAATTTCAAAATTTCCCCAAAAAATTAATTTATATTGAAAGCTATAATTATCCTACTTTGGGAAAAAACCTGTCACATAAATTTACTAAAAATCCGGATTTTTAATAATTGTAATTGTATATTAATATTAATATTTTATGTATTATAAATAGTTACAATCTATCTAAAAACAAAGTCATTAATATAGAATTTCAAAATTAATAGAAGAAATTCCTTAGTAGAATTCTTTATTCATAAAAGAAAGTTTGAAGCCCCTTGGAAATGGGTTTGTTTTTTTTTTGTTATATACACAAAAAAAATTTTTAGAGATTGCGAACAACAAAACTTCTTTTAAGATAGAATCAGGAATATTAAATTCCATTAATTTATCATATGGGATGTCCACCAGCAAAAAAGGGGTCTAAGGACTTCCAACCAAAATTGAGTTTTTTGCATATTATTACTCTACGATATAAAAACTACGACTAGTGACAATATTAAACTATAATAATAATAAAATTTAATTACAGGGATAACAAAATGAATCCAAAAAATCTAAAAATGGAACTAAATGTAATAGTAATTATTGATAAAAAATGTTAATATGATATAAATTGTCAAAATACAAATTAATTAGGTTCAGCACAAAGAATATCTCTATATTGAATATCTACATGCTGTCGAATAAATATCTCTTTCGTTTATCTGTTAATGGAGCAGTTCCAAGTGTATTTAATGGACCGTTTTTATCAAAATTAGTATTTTTAAATAGTTTAAAACAAATTCCTGGGTCACCCAATTTTTTTGAAACATAGACCTTTCCAAACTACAAAATGAAAATAATGATATTTTCTTATATTTGGCAAATTCCTAAAATGTTCTTCTAACATTGAGTTAAAGTCATATCAGCTCCAACTCAACCCATTATTATATCTAATAGATTCATTATTTATTGATGAATCATTTATAGCTTTTTCAACATATCAACAATATTTATGCACCTATATCTGTATTTTTTTTTTATTAATCCAAAAAAAGAGTCTCAAATAAATTTTGTATGTCCAGAAATCATAAAATTTATGTAAATATTTTCATACCAGCCTAACATTGCTAGCCATGACCAGATAGATTATTCTTGTTCTGTCCAGAACAATTATCACATGTTACATAAAGATCCTTTTTGTCAACATGTCCAATTGTCTTAAGAAAGTGATTTACCATATTCAAAGTTGTGTTAGCCCCCTTTTTTGATATTCCTTCTGGCATTTCATCTTCCCCAATAGTAAAATTTAACTGATGATTTTCACCATTATCTGTCAAAAAGATGTATAATAAATGGAGATTTAAAATAAATCGCCCCAACTTGTTGAGGAGAATAAGGAGCTCCAACACTTTGGGCCCAATCATAACAAATATGTGTTATTGTTGGATCATTTTTGCTTTTATCAATGATATTATTATAGTGCTGTCTTTCAAGATTTGCAGCAGCAACATGTTCTTCAGATTCAAATTTAATGTTTGCTTGTTCATCTTCATTATTTGATGCTCTAAATTTGATACTAAAGTTTTTACAAGTATCACAAAGATCACTTGCATGTATTTGAAATTTAATAATTGGTTTTGTTCCATGCCACAATTTCCAGAAAGTCTCATATGAGATAATTTTTCAGATTGATCCTTTTCTAAGTTTAATGAGTTCAAATGATATCTGAAATCCTTATAAATCAAAAAAATATTTTTATCAGTTGGGGGATATATAAATGGATCAGAACTATCTTGAATCCTCATTGGAGATGGCAAACCATGAATGTTTGTATATTGAGCTTTAAATTGTTCTACAAAAATTGTTGTATCCAGATTAACTATTGCACAAGAGTTAAGTCTAGGGACATTTTTTAAGATGATCACATAGACCATTATTTTGCAAATGTATTTGTAAATCTGATGATTTATTTTCACCAATATTACAAATTTTTAAAAATACCTTTTGACAAATATATATAGATGAATTATATTGATACTTATATTTTGTCATTGATTTGTTTTTATCTTTCTTAAATTCAAAAACCATTAATTGAGCTTTAATACAAAGATCTTTTTTTTCATCTTCTAATCCTTTCACTTCTAAATATCTTTCAAAAAATTTCTTAAATCCAATCTCTTCAAAGCAAATCTTTTTACTACAACAGGAACAATTACTTTTATTATTAAAAATGATTTTAAATCATGAATTGTATTAAGAACTAATTCATTTGGCTCATAATCTTCTAATCGTAGTTCAGCTAAATTATATTTTGAAATAAAATCACTTGATCCAACTTGTTGAATTAAACTTTCAGACAAATCAGTTATATCTTCAAATGATTCTATAGTATTTTCAGAAATTTGATGAAATGAGTAAAACATTTTAAAATATATAATAAATAAATTTTTTTAAAAAAATTTGAAAATTTAAAACATAATTTTTAGAATTTTTGGAATATGACCGTCCCTCACGTGATTAAGCATGATTACGCGCGACATAAAAAAAAAAAA
>CAJVPN010001622.1:0-12987 GCA_910592215.1 Entrophospora candida
AATCCAATGTCAAAGCTGCATCATCTTTATGCATTCCATTCTCAGTACACAATCTGGATTTGTTTCCTGATCCATCACGTATGTGTAAATGTCCACCACAAGCCACAAAACATTCTGTGCAAATATTATGTACTTGTTGTTCATTTGAGGTATTGGAAGCAATATTGTGGATTTCAGTGAATGCTGGACAGGATTTTAGGCCAAGATATGGAACTTGTACATTTCTTCCAACAATACTCCAAGAATGTTGAATACAATTATTACCTCTACTGAAAAAACATTTAATTTTATTACAAATAATGCATTTTTTTTATGAATTTTACTTTCACTGATGCTTCTTTTTTTTGTAGAATTATGAAGTTTGCTAATATCAAAATTAAAATGACTGGTACAAACTCCATATTCGTATAAATTATAATCAGAATTATTTCCTACAGATACATCCACTTCCCATGTTCCAGAGAGCCGTGTCAATGGAATGTGGTGCCAATCATCTAAAGTCATCAAAAATTTTGGCTAGACTTTAAAATTTATAAGCTCAATGACCATCCAAGATAAAAAAAAAAACTCTCTATAGTCTTATTCTATAAGACATAAGGAAAGATGCAATAGAGAGTTTTTTTAAATTTTATTAAAATGAAGAGAGTTATGATGGTTTAAAGTTTGTCATTTTTACTATTAAAAAAAAAATTTCACCACTGATCATTACTCTATTTAAAGAATATTTTCACAATGTAAAGAAGTGTCACGTGATAGTTGTGACTTGTGAAATTTCACTAAAACAGATTCGGGAACTCTTCTATGAGAGTGATACTTTTTAACTGCAAAAATAGCAGCTTTACCAGAAAGCCCCATCTTATAGGCACTCATAACCTATAACATCTTCTTGCAAATTTATGAATTTTACAGAGAGAAATAGGATTAAGAGCCAATGACACAGTTTGTTGTAAACCTTCCCAAGATCCTAATTCTATAGTTAAAGATAAATCTCTCCAGTCATCATCAGATTCAATGTATTGATAGATCAATTCTTTGATTTCTAATCCAGGTTCATTTACATCTAATTCATTCAAAATGTTTGTGTCAATCTGATATTCATTTTCAAACACTTCCTTACCAATATATTCATCTGTAATGGGTTTAATGGTTTCTTTCATTTTTTAGTTTCACGAGCTTTTCGTAAATGTTGATTTCTTTTATTCTGTTTAAGCATTTTAACAAAAAAAAAAAGAAATTAAAAATTAGTTCCATAAAAGGAAAGATTTTCAGAAAAATTTCACCAGTTGGCGCAGCATTTGATGTGTTTAGATGATTGGCACCATAGGAGCAAGACCTGTGTTTATTCCTATTTAAGAAATTGTATATATGATTTGGATATGATTGGCCAGGGTTGGAGTCGACCAAATTTGATTGGTAATCAATTTATCAGAGAAAGATAGTTCAATTAATATATATTTTCCTTTTTCTAAATTTCAGAAATGTTTACTACTACATTAACATCATCCTTTGCCAAATCATTTAAAAACCAACTTTAAAAAAAAAACAAAAATTTTTTTATTGTAATAAAACTTAAATTATAAAATGCATAATTTATTAAACAATTAAGTTATTTTTCAACAAATCTTTGTAGAGTTTTATATTAGTTTAAAAGACATTAAAAGCTATTCATAAACCATGATAGTTTTCAATCTTCGAAATACATAGAATCCCAATTAGTGAGCTCAAAGAAAAAATAAGGTTTAAAAGTCCGTTGATTATAATATTTTTATTGCAGATTTTTAATGTTAATAATATAATTAGGTCAGTCCAAAGACTCCTGTAAATTTTAGGAAGTTTTTTAGACTGAGCCAACTATGATAGAAATTTATTAATAAAAAAGATTGATGAATTGATTTTATAGACCACAAGTTTCACATGAGGAAAGTTGGAAAAGGTCAACACAGAAATAAGTATTAGCATGATGCAACATTATATATAAGTTCAGCTTGATATAATGATTTTTAATATAAACTCTTATATAATGATATGATGAAGTTTTTTTGTCAAAAAAACAACTCTTCCTTATATTAAGTGTTAGTAGTACATATTACAAGTATTACAAGTTTACGTTACCTGATCAATGCATTGAACTTAATTACCCCGAAGTATCAATTCAAAAGAAAGAATTTAAAACCATTCATTCATGTTAAATTGAACATGAAATTATCCTTTTAAATGGAACATCTTAATAATAAGTATTAAATTAGAATAAGAGATTACATCACCAAGAATTACTGGGATAGGAGAACTAAATGATTGAACCTAGGGGTTGAAATTATTCTTAATCGACTACTAATTGGTCAAGATTTCTTTAGTTGACTAATCAGTCGACTATTTAGTTAACTATTTTAGTTGGAGTCATATATTAAATATTGTGATCCAACCAAAAATATCAATACCAACAATATCCTTTTTTAGAATTAATTTATTTATTTATTTAATTTAAATAAAAATATATATTAGGTATATTAAAAGTAATAATTACAATAGTTCTAAATAATTGAAATCGATGAAATTCATTGGAGTAACTGATAATCAGTGTATGCAATTTGGAATTGTGTAACAAATAAAAAAATTATAAACTTGTATTTTATAAATGTGAGAAAAAAAAATATCATTGACTTGTCATACTTGAAGAGATGTGACGAAATTACTGGCTAATTGATATTCCTTATTTTTGTATAATGACATTATAAACCCGTGAAAATATCAAGCATTTTTATCTAGTAGAAAACTACAAAATATTTCATTCAGAAATATGTAAAGTGATATTGATTAAGGAAAAGATCAAAATAAATCAAACTCTTAAAATAATGGACGGGTAGTTTTACTCTTGTGTATATTTTTCTTCAATTGTTGTATAAAAACAGTAATAATTGTCATTGTACGATGAAGGAACAATGAACATATTATAATTGAGGAAAATGTGAGAAAATCCTTTATAGATTAGTCACATATTTGTTATTGTTATAACTGTTATAACCTAATATATTGGTTAAAATTATCATCAAACTTGATAATTGATCAATAATCCCTTATTTATGAAGTAAATTATCGTCAATTATTACATTAAGTTGGTTGCAAATGTCACTGTATCTAAGATTTTACGTGTTTGTTTTTTATTCCCATGGTTTTATTTTAACCTAATATATCAAATTTCTTTCAATACCAATTGCCTGATAATTGATCAATATAATTGATAAACACATCTTTTTTTTCTCCCAAAAAACAAAAAACTCCCATGAATTTTTTCTTATAAAAACCTCTCGTGAAAACCTCTCATAAAACTTAAAAAAACTTTCTTAAAAACTTTTCATCGAAAACTTTTCTCTATAAGAAAACTTTTTTAAAATAAACAAACCCATTTTTACATCTCTTACAAAAAAAAAATGTTTGAAATCGACATCGCAACTGTTATGTTCACAACAGTTAATCTTGTCATTCTTCTTGATTATTTGGTAAATATTTTAATGGAGTGGCTGTACCCACGAGTTGATGAAGAATTTCCATCTTTGTCTGAAATCAACACTCTCAATACTCTTTTTGCTTTTATCATTGAGAGACCGAATTGTAATGTTAGCTCAGATATCAAATCAAATTGTGATGTTAACTCAGCTATCAAATCAAATTGTGATATTAGCTCCGATATCAAATCAAATCATGATGCAGATGTCAAATCAAATTGTGATGTTAGCTCAGGTGACGAATCAAATTGTGATGCTAGCTCGGATGGTGAATCAAATTATGATGCAGATGACGAATCAAATTGTGATGCTGGCTCGGATGGTGAATCAAATTATGATGCAAATGACGAATCAAATTATGATGCAGATGACGAATCAAATTATAATGTTAGCTCAAATGACGAATCTGAAGTTGACGATGAACCAAATCTAGAAAATATTTTGATAATGATGGAAGATGCACAATTTGATCCTAAAATAATTACTGATAGTGTTACTACAATTAAACAACACGATAAAGAATTGTTGTCACTATCATCAATTTTATCAGCGATCGACGCTGAAATGCTTCAAGTAACCAAAAAACTTGAAGCATTATCATTTGACGACACCGAAAATATTCAACCACTCAAATCATCATCGAAAAAACTCAAAGCGGTTGAACCATTACCATCATCGTCTGATGCATTTGAAGCATCATCATCATCATTGTTGTCAGCAATTGACACTGACATGCATCAAACGATTGAATCATTGTCGTTAAAAAATATCGAAGCATTCGAATCATTGCACTTAAAGAAAAATTTAAATTGGTCAAATATTGATTTTTGTTCGAACAAAAAGGAATGCTTATCCAATGAGAACAAGGGCAATGTCAATGACAACTCTTCAGTAATTGAATCGTCACCATCATCATTGTTTTCAGTAATCAACACTGACATATTTCAAGCAATCGAATCATTATCTTTAAAAAACATCCAAGAATTCGAAGAAAAATTCAAATTGCTCAAGTATTGATCGCAATCTTGTGCATTGTATATGTCATTTCTCAAACCAGCTAGTCATCCTTCAGGAAAGACACAATAATGATACCAATGTCATCAGTATCTTTAATCTCTAAAAAGTTTAGATAATAACGTTCAGGCTCAAATTATCAAAAGGATAATAATAAAGTTAATTGGTTGGAGACTTTTGAATCCGAGCTTAAAAATACAAGCAAATCTTCAACAAGTCTAAATAACAATATTTAGGATTCAAATAATCCAAATGGTGAAAGTGAGATTACTTTTGAATCCGAGCTTAAAAATATAATTGATGATAATAATGTCGTCAGTATCTCTATTCCTATTTGATCTCCAACAAGTTTAGATAATAACGTTCAGGGCTCAAATTATCAAAAGGATAATAATAAAGATAATTGGTTGAAGATTGCTTTTGAATCCGAGCTTAAAAATACAAGCGAATCTTCAGCAAGTCTAAATAGTAATATTTGGGATCAAATAATCCAAATGGTGAAAGTGAGATTACTTTTGAATCCGAGTTTAAAAATATAATTGATGAATAATGTCGTCAGTATCTCTATTCCTATTTGATCTCCAACAAGTCTAAATGATAACGATTGGTGCTCAATGATCAAAAAGATGAAGATAATTGGTTGAAGATTGCTTTTGATTCTGAGCTTAAAAATATAAGCGAATCTTCAACAAGTCTAAATAATAATATTTGGGATTCAAATAATCCAAACGGTGAAAGTGAGATTACTTTGAATCTAAGCTTAAAAATATAGTAATGTCGTCAGTATTTCTATTCCTATTGGTTTAAATAATAACATTTGGGGTTTAAATTAAGATAATTGGTTGAAGACTTTTGAATCCGAGCTTAAAAATACAAGCGAATCTTCAACAAGTCTAAATAATAATATTTGTGATTCAAATAATCCAAGCGGTGAAAGTGAGATTACTTTTGAATCCGAGCTTAAAAATATAATTGATGATAATAATGTCGTCAGTATCTCTATTCCTATTTGATCTCCAACAAGTCTAAATGATAACGATTGGTGCTCAATGATCAAAAAGATGAAGATAATTGGTCAAAGATTGCTTTTGATTCTGAGCTTAAAAATACAAGCGAATCTTCAACGAATCTAAATAATAATATTTGGGATTCAAATAATCCAAACGGTGAAAGTGAGATTACTTTGAATCTAAGCTTAAAATATAATAATGTCGTCAGTATTTCTATTCCTATTGGATCTCAACGATAATTGTTGGGGCTCAAATGATCAAAAAGATGTAAATAATTGGTTGAAAATCACTTTTGATTCTGAGCTTAAAAATACAAGTGACCGATTTCATCAGTAACCTCATTTATACCGAATCCTCAACAAGGCTAGATGGGGTTTAAATAATCAAAATGATGAAGATGATTGGTTGAAAATTGCTTTTGAAACCAAGCTTAAAAATACAAGTGATAATGATTTAGTCACGGTAGTAACAATAGAAGAAATAATTCTGTTAGCAATAACTATCGTCAAGATGATCACAATAGAGTTTTCATCATGTCAAAATTTATTTGTAAATAAATAATTCAAAAATTTTTACATTAATAAATTAGAATTCAACAGTTAATTAATATTAACAAGAATTGCCCCAAGACCAGAACGTTTATATTAAGAATTGGTTCAACGTGGAATCATTACATATAATTGGCAAATAAAAAAAATTTTACGTTCCAATTAGTGTTGTAATATGAACAATTATTCGTTGAGTGAAGGAATAATTAATAATATATTTAATCAGATGGATAATTAGTGTACTAGCGAATAGTTTTTCATAATTTGTTAGAAATATTTATACATTGAATCTCGTATTCCTTTTCTAATTAGAATTACATATTCAATCAGTTTTCCTGAATGTTCAGAATTACGGATAAATAGTACAAATTTTCGAGAAAGAAGTAAATAAATAAACCATTATTAGCCATTCAACAAATCTTCTTGATAAAGCCATTATGCTCACCACTTCTTCTTCCTAATGTTTCTGTTATTGCTGTTGATGAACAGGTGAGAATAATATCAATGCGTTTGAGTAGAGGAAGTTGACAAAGAAGAAGATAATGCCAAAGACATCTGATGATTATGATGAATTTATTGCATTTAAAAGATCTACCTGATTGCTTCCACATTCAATAACAGCTTCTTACTGATACACAATCATCCAGAAACATGAAATGGGACACTTTGCATATGTAATCTGTCACTAAATTAAATCTTTTTGATATACCACAGAGATCTTCACAATGTTTTTCTATCCTCCCTCATGTTCTTTTAAAAAGGCATTATATATATACTAAAAATTTTGAACATATCAACATTATTATTATCATAATCTATTTTAACAACTTTGTGGTAGAAAATGATTGCTAATGGCAATGATTGTTCTGGCCTCTTTGGATCACTACAGCACTATGGTGAACTATCAACTAATAAATAGATAATATGAGAGAGAAAGGGAAGAAATAATTAATTATCATTAATCAAAAATCTGATTGACCATTTGTATAAAACTTACTTTAATTTTAACATCAGAAGAAAAAGGATCCAAAACGAATATACATCATGTAATAAATATTAGATGATCCATGAATTCTAAAAGTTGAATTTTAATTCATTTAGCCGAAATACCACCTCATCAGAGACTGTTTCATTGGTTTTTGTGGTGATTTTTATCAATCTGATTGTGAAAGAATCAATGATATTTTTGACAATGATAAAAAAATTTGCAGGTAATAAAATAAAATATTATGTCTATTGTTGTCATTTGGCAATATTATTTATAATAATAACTTGAATATCCATCTTCAACAATAAAGTAGATTTACAATTAGCATACACATGCGAGAAATCAAATTAAATGAAGATACGACCAACCAAATTTGGCTAGCTTTAATCATGTAAAAACTTTATTCTACACACTTTAATCAGAAACAACACGGATTATTATTATTAATGTTAATTTACCGCCATTATTTACCAAATTGAGCAAAAAACGGGAAAATTTGATCATGTTTTTTTTGTGCATAATTTAAAAATATATATAATATAATCATTAATACGAAAAGTTGGCGTGTAACTTTTGCTTCTTATTTTTCCTATTTAAATTCTTGTCTATCTGGAGAATCATTACCTCGTAATTCTGAGAATAGAATAATCTGTATTTGATTGTTTATAATAAATCAATAACTAGTTACATATATAAAAATAAAATCGATTATTACTTACCATACTATTACTATATTTAGAAAATAAAAAAACGATTCTCATTGCCTGATTTATTTATTATTAACAACTTCAAATTTATGATCTACCGTGTTTCATTCCATTTATAAATTTAAGCGCACAACATGATGATCTTGCATATATTGAATTTTTAATTTTAAGTTTACTGTAACTGTGTTAGCCGAAAATTTACGACACACAAAAATTTTATTTCAATACACAACTTACCATTTTATTATTTTAAATCGATAAAGAAGATCAACATCCATTAATCCTCTTTTTTTAGATCACACCATCACGATATTACTAGTTTTATTTTTTTAATTGTTGAAATTTGTTATAATAATATTTGCAAATGGTAAGTTTTTAAATCTTTATACATAATAATGATAATGAATTAAGAGAAAGAAGAGTAGAGTAAATATAGATTGTGCTCTACTTAAATTTACTTTGATGTGTATTTAATGCGAGACTTTTAGAAATATAAATTATATGTAGTCTTGAATTTTATTAGAATTTAAACATTTTACAATTATTATCAATGCACAAACATGTTTACATTAATCCACAAATTCATTCACAAATTCTCAATAATCCATTCCCACAAAATTATTCTAGGCTGACCAATTAAGCGAAGCACAAATCACAGAATTTAAAGAAGCATTTTCTTTGTTTGATAAAGACAGTGATGGTACCATCACCACCAAAGAACTTGGTACAGTAATGAGATCACTTGGTCAAAATCCAACAGAGTCAGAATTACGAGACATGATCAATGAAGTTGATGCTGATGGTAACGGGACAATTGACTTTCCAGAATTCTTGACAATGATGGCCAGGAAAATGAAGGATTCTGATTCTGAACAAGAGATAAAAGAAGCTTTTAAAGTTTTTGATAAAGATGGTAATGGTTTTATTTCTGCTGCTGAACTAAGACATGTTATGACTAATCTTGGAGAGAAACTTACTGAACAAGAAGTCGATGAAATGGTAATTATTATTGTGATTTGCATATAATGAATAGATGTGGGTGAAAATATTTATAATTAATTTAAATTTTTATTTATTTAGATTCGTGAAGCAGATGTTGATGGTGATGGACAAATTAATTATGAAGAATTTGTTAAAATGATGGTGACAAAGTAACTGATTCATTTCCATCATCTTTAACTTTCCCTCCTTTTTCCACTTTCTCCATCTTCTTCAATAAAAAAATTTTTGTAAAGACTTGAAACTTTTTAAAATAAAACTTTTTTTTCTTTTTACTTCTTCTTCCATTATTTAATTAGTGAAATAATGTGCAATTTTGTAAAAAATAAATTCTTTCTGTCATATAGTTATCACATATATTTAATATACATACATATATATATAATTTATATTATTATTATATGAATTTTTTATTCTCTTTACAATTTTTCTTTTGTAAAAAAAAAACATCAAAAAAATAAAAATATATTATTATTAAAAAAATTGGTCTTTGGGGATTAATTAGTAAGATGGAATTCTGGATGATGATGAACTTTCATTTGTAACTTCAACATTTTCCAAAATAACAATTATTTAAAACTATAACATAAAAAAACTATAGAAATAATAAACTCTCATAATATAATGTATCAATAAATCAACAGTAATGTTACTACTGATTTTGTGATGAAAAAGAATTTGTAGCTATTCTCTGGATAATTATCAAAATTTATAATATTTACAAACAAATTCATCAATGTTTTTGTTTCAATAATCATGTTGAGGTTTTAATTACATGTATCGAAGCCATCAACTTAATTGACAACTTTTGAACTCTTTATTATTATATCTAATGTACACTGTGGTTGACCAAAACATTCACATGGCTTTAATTTTATTGTCTCACAAGGATATTTTCTTTGCTAGAAATTGTAAAGTGAGAGGAAAAGATTGAATACACTATTGTTTAATTTGCACCTTTTGCTTACAATGAGTAGTGATGTGCAAGGACTTTTCTTGTTAAATTGCAATTATATTGATGATAAACCATTTTGGATAAATTGGTTCTTTATGCTGATGATTGTTGTAGATAGACTGAATACGAAGAGCATCATATAAATTCTCCTAGTGTGAATTATATAATTCATCATTAAAAGGTTCATTACAGCTTTCAATGAGTTTGAGTCCAAGACAAATCGGCATACATTTATGCTCTTGCTTAAAGATGATATTATTCATAAGCATTGAATTGGGATATATAATGATTGTGAATTTTAATTTTTGCAATTTGGTTTCTAAACCAGTTCATTTTTTTTTACCTAATATTTTTGATAAGAATATTGTTAGCATAAGAACCAATAGAGATAAATGCTTGTTTGGATGAATTTGGCACTTTATATAATAGTCAAAGAACCAATCTAGTGGTTGTTACACGAACCGTTCTAAAATTTTTGGGGTCATTGAGAAAATGAGACAATTTTTTGGCACACAAAATTTTATTAAAGCAAAAATGAGGAGGATATTTCTAAGCTGAAAAGATTCGCCACCTCAAGCCATATATAACTGCATTATTATCTCAAAAATGACAAAAATAAATTGACTCATTTTCTTAGATGGCTCCCTATTTAGAAGTTGATTATTAGTAGCATCTTTAGAAGAAGAAGGGAGAAGAAGAGAAAGAAAATGATTATAGGATATGATAAGAATGAAAATTTATAATGATCTTGTAGGACTTTTAAGAGAATCTGATTCTTATGCAAATCACAGTTGGAATAAACTATGATATTAAAATTTATAGAGCACATTATCCACAAGATCACCTTATTTCAATGCTCCTTTATTAAATAATTTAATTAGAAAATCTGGCAATGGAATTATTTTCTTTGAATGGAAAAATAGTTCTCCAAAAACATTTAGAATTGTTTTAAAGTAAGTTTTTAATATTTAATAGTTGATTTGCCCAACAAGCAATTAATAACAATAATTTGTTTACCTTCTTTCTATAGTAAGTTGTTTTATAAGATATGTTTATGATGGAATTATCAATCTTTATCCAATTGAAGCTCCTTTGGGCTTGCAATAGTTAATTATTTTTTTTGGGAAATTATGTGCCACAATATCTTTTGTGATCAGGTTCAAGCAATCAAATATTCAGTATGAATGGAAAATTATCATGAATCATTTCCCTTGCTTTTTTAACATTTGTTCCACCATCAGACACAATGGCTACAAATTTATTTTAATTTGTTCACAAAGGTACTTGCCAGTGTGACTAAATGATGATAAATCCTTAATTTTATATAGATGTTCTTTATGATCAGAGGTAAGGATCACAAAGTTCCATAAAAATTAATTTAATAAACAAAAATGAATAAATAAAAATTAATTTAACTGTTTTCTAAAAGCTTATTCATTTTAACAGTGATTCTTCCCAATTCTTCATTAATTAAATGATCAGAAAGCATTTTTCTGGAAGGAGGCTTGTATGCTGTTCTCAGCTGCTTTATGAATTCAATAAAATATGGGTTTTCTACAAGTTGAAAAGATAAATTACAGACAACAACAGCTTTGATCAATATCTTGTTTTCTTTTTGTTGTTAATTTGGTACTTTCAATAAAATCTTCTATGAATAAATTTTTTAAACATGTTTACATTACTTTATATTATCTCCCCATAAAATCATGATGCCAATTCAAGTAATTGTTATTGTTTAAAAAACTCTTTTCATTTTTTATATATTAAACGATCTTTAATTTTTTCTCTTCTTTTAAATATTATCTCATTGTGAAAAAATATGATATAACCTACTCATCCCATGTTAGAAAAATTTGAATATATAAGTAAATCAAATAAATATATAAAAATAAAATATTTCTTTTTTTAAAGTATAATGAGAATATAAAATAAGTCTTTACCTGCAGTATAATAATGATTTATTAAAAATAAAATAAATAATAATAATAAAGGTTGCAATTCTGGCATAAATAGATCACGGAAACCTTAAACTTTCATTCTAATATAACATATTGAAATCAATTTGATCAATTTGATCGTTTTTTATTAAATGTAAAAAAAAGATGTGTTTCATAAAATAGTTTTTGTGCGCAGTCACGAGACTATTTCTATTCTAAATTCAATTGAAATCGCCTGTTTCACAATATAAAAAAGATCAACAATCGATTTTGTCACAAATGATAAAACGAATGTCCATTATGCTCATTTGTGATCAACCAAATTCTTTCTTTCTTTTAAAAAACAAAATGCCTTGGCAAAAACGAAACCAACAAGAACAGTTGTTTATTGTAAGAATGGTGGTTATTGCCACTCTAGTTGTTAAAAAATTTTGTTTCAAAAATAACCTGTTTAACTTAAATACATGGTACATCTCTTAGAACCTCTGCTATAGTTGAAATAAATCTTAACAGTCTGGATGAATCATCTGATGGATGTGACAATATAATTAACAATCCAGATGATATAATTAATATTGATAATTTATCCTCGAGTTTAGGAAAATGCATACATAAAGATGAAGAACATGATGGAACCAAAAAAATAATTATAGACTTTTCTAAACACCCATTATTGGAGACATATTCCAAGTTACTTTTTAATTTACAAAACCATCATGTGGAGGAAGACTCCCAACATGCACAGCACTTGTCCATAATGTTAGAATGGAGTGTAGTAAATTATGAACTGTTCAATGAAGCAGGTTGGATTCATCAGGAAATTTTTCTGACGCAGATTTATGTAATCATTACACTATTTATGTAAGTTTACAGTGGGCCTGTAATATTATGCAAATAAGCATACAAAAATTATGCAATTATTATGCAAATATTACAACTTACATATTAAAATTTATGGACATAATATTGTGGCAGGAAAATTTCCTGATGACTTGAAAGTCCACAACTAATTAACATCTCAACTCCATGCTTTTGTTTTAAGCTGGTTTCTGATGTATTAAAGCAACATAGTAATTATCAACTTCACCAAGCAGTTGAAGTACTTCAAAAATTGAAAGACAAAGGCATCATCAAAAGCAGTGATCATGGCTGGATTCCATCTTTTACTTTAATTAAACAGATTTTTGATCAAGGAACAAGTAATAAGTGTCACGAAATAGATGCTTTGACAGTGATATCTGTGGTTTCGACTAATGATGCCATCTGTAAATAGTTTGGCCATTCTGTAATATGACAACTTTTCAAGTATGCAGTTGTCAGAAAATC
>CAJVPN010001623.1:0-12982 GCA_910592215.1 Entrophospora candida
ATTTAGCCAATCAGAATTTCTTCTAGAATTTTTCATACCATCGATCATTACGGTATTTAGTATTTCCATCTATGGAATATCCCTGACTGTATTTGATTTGATTGATGCGTACACATTAACTATTTATTTATTGGCACTTGGTGTTGCACAAAGATTTGATTATTTTTTTTTTTGGAAAATCAATCTTATAATTTTCGTCATTATCAATTTTAGTAGTCAGACAAAACTTCAACTGAAATTTTAATGTCAGTTAAAGTTGACATCATTAAATTTGATAAAAGATCTGTTTCATAAATTTAGAATACACAAAACTTTGATTGAATGATAATTATGATAAAATATAATATTATAAAAATTATTTGTTGTAGATGGATGATATTTAACTGTTCAATTTACATTTTTTAAATTCTTATTCCACATAAAGCAAACAGTGATAATACATTATAGGTATGGAGTAGCAAGAGAATGCAATGTTTAAATATGTTGATATTATAATTTTAATACAAAAACATCAATGACAAGTAATTATTACTAGAAAATTTCATATCAAAAAATAGTATATTAAATAGTTTTATATATGATTGATTAAAAAAAACCATTCAGTAAATGAATCTCCGAATTAAAATATGTATGTTATATTGATATTGATATTGATATTTAATATACACAGAGTTCCTCGGATTTTTTTTTTTACGTGACTCTTCCCCCAAAAAAATAGTCAAGATAAATCTTTCTCCATCCATCCATTGTTCGATATTACTAATAAATAAAACAACATAGTACAAATAAAAAGCATAACAATAACGCTAATAATCATATTGATAATGATGACTAACTGATAATAATTATGTCATATTTTGACTCTTTTGCTTTTCTTTCTTCGCTCTTTAAAAAAAAATATATTAATAAATAAATATTTATCAATTGTAATAATACTAGTAGTAATAAAAGTGTGTCGCATAAAATAAAGTCGGAATTATTAGGCAGGAAATAAAAGAGTTTAAAAAAAAAAAAAAGTAAATATGCACATAAACTTACTCTATAACTTGATAAATGACTAATAAAAAATAAAAATACTAATTCTAATAAATCGGAGAAAATTCAAAAGCATTATTAATTAGTCAAATCTTTTTTATATCGCACATCTATTTACTACACACCATTCTCACACTCACTTTTTCTCTCTCTCTCACTCTCTCTCTCACATAAAAAAAATTTTTATGAGAGAGAAAAAAAAGTATTTTTTAAATTTTTTATAAAAAATAATTCATGCAAAAATAAAAAATCAGTTTTTTTTTTATTCATGATAAATGATTAATTATTTTATATATTAGTGTCTTTATCATTATACAAGAATATCTTAATCAATATATATTATTATTTATTACTAATCATCATAATAATTATAATTATAATATTAATATCAATAGCGTACGAAAGGTGATAAATTTATTCTTATATTTTATATATTTATGTTTCATGCATTTTTATTTTTATATTTTTATCTCATGAAAAACGCGTAATATAATATTATTATTATTCATTAATTGTTAGGTTTTTAATAAATTTCATATTTACCTTCAAAGATGATCACATCGTTTCAATTTCACCCAGATCAAACATCAAATATTAACAATGACAATAACAGCAACGTTAAAAATGAAAATTCCGCAGGAATTTCAATATTAAATAATGACATGTCTTCTTCTCCTCATGATTTTCTATTAACTGATCAAGAATTAAAAGAAGCTTTGATCTCTACTACATCTTCCCCCGCCTCCTTGTCATCTATCCCTTCATCATCATCATTATCATCATCATCCACTTCATCAATTATTTCTTCATCCACTTGCAAAATTATTAATAACCAGAATCTACAAAATAATCATTCATACGATAATCAACAAAATAACATTTTTCATCATCTTCATCGTCATTTCCCTCATCATCATCATCATCATCACCACCATCAACATCAACAACCAACATATCGACAAGTTAAAAGACGTAGAAGGTTGACGGAGGATGAAACTTTGAAATTAAATAAAATCTTTGAAACAATCCAAAAACCTGATTCAAATCTACGTACACAATTGGCAAAACAACTTAATATGTCTTCGAGAGCAATTCAAGTTTGGTTTCAGAATCGTAGAGCTAAACTTAAACGTGATGCAATGGAATTAAAAAGTGCAGCGGACAGTAATAGAAATTTTAAACCTAAAAAATTAACCTTGGCTGTCGATTATTGTAAAGAAAATCATCTAAATAGTGTTGATATAGTAAATAATATCATTAGAAGTAGCAACAATATCAATAGTATTAATACGGGCGATAATATTAATGATAATCATAGTAACGAAAGTGAATTTTTTTCTTCGATTTCTCCTACTACGTCAATTGATTCCTCTCCTCCTCCACCGCCACCAATATCACTATCACCATTATCAGCAACAACAATAACAGCATTTTCTGAAATTGATAATAACAATAATAAGGATGATGATGGTATTATTATTGATGACAATGATGTCTCTGGTGTTAATTTGAATTATAATAATAATAATAATGAGGAGAATGAAGAAGACGAAATTGTTTTCGCTGATGATACTAATATTGCTGACTATGATGATGATGACGACGACGACGACGATGACGACACTGTTAATAATAATGATAATGATTTCGCCGATATTATGGATGACGTTGATGATATTTTTCGCAATAATCAAAGTTATGTTTTGGATGACGATGATATTAACAATTATTATAACCAAAATTATCATTATTTTTGCAACAACAGTAAAATTGTTTGTGGTATTATTAATGGCAGTGATAGCATTAATAATATTATAATTAGCGGCGGTAGCAATGATAATATTATTCATAATAACAACAACCATCATACATATAATAACAATCATAATAATGGAATATCATCACCAAATATTGAGCATTTGGCAATTGCTTTGACCTCCAATAATAATAATGATAATAATAATTCGGATCTTGATCGTCACCAGCAATCATTAAATTCTTCTTTGATATATCCAATTGATTTTAATGAATTGAATTCGCCGCATACACCTTCTCTTCTTCCACCACCGCATCATTATCCTCATGTTCACCATCCCAATCATTTGCAACAAGAAGAATTTGGTGATAATAAAGAAACTTTCAATGACATTTCTTCTATTTCTAATAATAATCATAACAATGGTAATAATAATGTTCATGAATATTGGAATACTACTGATAATTGTTTACCAATCATAGATGAAAATGACGATGAAAGATCAATCATTACCACATCCACATCCACACCTACTACCCTCAATCCATATTACGAACAAAATTATCAAAGTAATTATTATTGTTAATTGACTTTTTTTTAGAAATTCAAAAAAAAAATTTTAATATATTTTTTTGTTTAAGTGACCAATCCATCATTAATAATTCCACATGTTTCCGAACATTTCAATTCTTTCTTTCACTCGCTAAACAATAATCCACCAATTCAATTCATTAACATTGACAACAACAACAACAACAACAACAACAACAACAATAATAATTGTAAACAACAACAACAAGAAATTTCAATACCTCATGGTACTTTGGATCTTACAACAGCAACTGCCACTACCAATAATAGTATTAACAACTATTTCAATAATATCACAAATACAAATGAATTTTCATCTTCTATTATCGATATTGACATTGATAATAATGATCATCAAAGTTTACCATTAATGACAACAAATTGTCTTCCTTCTCCTACGACAACAATTTGGCCACCTAGTACAAGCGCAATCACTAACACAATCACCACGACCGACAATTCATCATCATTATTTGACGATATTGAAAAGCAACAACAACAAAATATTAGTAATTCATCGCTTAACCATGATAATAATAATTCTCGATCTCAATCTCCCTCGTTCAACGAATTTGATTCTTCCTTTAAATTTAATAATCATGATTCTTATAATTCACATTACGATTTCAATATTAATGCACTACAAAATCTTGGTTCTAATATTATTGCTACAACTACAACAACTTCTGTTTTAACCGATCCTCTTTTAAAATCTTTAGTTACTCATTCTCAACACTCTTCTCGACATCCTTCTCCTTCTTTGTCACTTTCTCCATCTTCGTCTTGTTCAAATAAAAATTATTTAGACGGTGATGGTATTGTTGTTCGTAATGGCAATAATGACAATGATAATGGTGACGATATTCACGGAGTCGATTTACATGATGAGGATGACGATAATGCAAATAATATTAATCATATCGGTAGTAATAATATTAATAACAATGATCTCGATAATAATGACGACAATATCAATCATCACAATAAAGATAATGATAATGATGATAATGTCAACATAGTTAATAACGATAACAACAATGATGATATTAACGTTAACGAAGATGATGACGACGAAAAAAATTATCGGAAAATTTTTATTATCAAGAAAGAGAATAATAATAGTTACGAAAATGAGGACGATGATGATGATAGTTGTTGGTATTAAATATTTGAACTATGTAAAAATAAAAAGTATTTTGTAAATAACAGTTTATTTTATATTTTGTAAATTTTGTTTTTTTGCATTTATATGATTACAAAATTATTTGCTTAATAAAATTGCAATTGACAATAAATACAAAGAAACCCATTTCTCTTTACTCGACCACTTCACTCATCGCCATTTAACACTAATATAAGGATGAACTATGCAATGTCTTTCCTTATTTGTATTTCTCGGGTCGTGATCATAGCATATTGCCAAAGGCCAGAAATTTTTCTTATATATATAATTTCTATTTGTAATAGCACATACATACATGTATGTCTCAATCTCAATCATTTGTTATTCAAACAAACAACCATTTCAATTAATAACCATTATTTTCAATAGAAGCTTTAAACCAATAAATAATATCAGCGACGAAAGTCACGGTCGTAAATCATATTTATAGTGGAGTCAATGAAAATGATTTAACGAAGAAGGCTAAATAATAAATATTATTATTACTTAACTCACAACAGATCCAATTGAAAATGTCAATTTTGAATTCATAGGTAAGAATCTAATACTTTTATCTACTACATTCATTGGATCTTCTTTTGTTCGTAAGTTAAGCTTTGTCTTTATTAGGTCTACTGCTTGAGATTTTGATATAAGAAATTTTACGTATTTTAGTAAGTGTTTATTATTTATTAGGGATTATGTACTGACTGTATCAACGTCCATAATGAGGAGATATACCAACAATTTTAAAAGTATATACTCGAAGTAAATAGTATGGATGGACATTAATTTTTTGGGCGCAATGAATAAAAATTAAAACATTTACTTTTCCTGGTGACGGTGAAGGGGATTAAAATGGGAGATACGTTGTTTCATCTAAATCATATATATAATATTATTATCAGTAATCGATTAATTCATTGATGTTATTATTTTACAGTAAAAATTTATTACAATGACACTATCAGTAATTCCGATTAACCCCTGGACAATACTTTACCAACCCCAAATTTGTTCATCGTTCCTAGTTATCATTAACTTGGGGAATAAAGGATGGTATCAATAAGTAATACATGCAAATTAATGAATAAATAAAAGAAAAATAATATTAGTAATTCGATTTTTATCTCCTCACGGTAGTTTAAAAGATGCAATTAATCTTATTAATAAATTAGAAAAAAAAATTTTTTTTTGACAGTCACCTTTCTTTTTGTCAGCCCTATATATATACTAAAAAAGAATAGAATTCTACAACAAATGATTTTTTTGAGAAAATTACTTCATTACATTAAAACTAGAGAGACCTATTCTGTCGACAAATGAAGCTATTTTTTAAAAGGTAGGAAAGAAAATGACTTCTATACTTTTTAAAATTTTGCGCAAACTTTAGGAGGTCTTTAGACTGAGCCAACTATATCTTTTTTATATCATAAGAACCAAATACAACTTCTACTTCATAGTTGTAAGTATCTTTGATATGTTTCGCAATAACAACACATTTTACGCAAATTTTGAAACAAATATCTTGTAAGATCAAGCAACCATGTTCCTAATAACTATTATTCGTATCACCAAGGTTGGATATTATATACAGTACTTTGTAGCTTGAGGACCGACTAAAACTGGATATTGATGAAAAGTCATCTGGCTCAGGAAACTGTTTTAATATTATTAGAAATTGAATTGAAATAATAGAACAGAATGCGAATAAAAAATATAAAGTAAATAAAGAATGCCATTATGTTCGTATTTAATACATTTCCTAAGGACTTTTCTTTTTTTTTTTTTTTACTTGCTTGTCAATAATTTTTCTTATTTTTTTTTTTTTTTTTTTGAAAAAAATATTTTATACATCAACTATATAGTAAAGGTAGAAGAATACTCATTTCACGTTAGAAAATACAGCATTATCTTTAAATTTAATCACCCAATTTATATAATTAACAATAAAATCCTCCAAATTGTTAACGATTTCATTCATAAAATAGTAAATGAAAATAAATTTTGGTATGTAAAAAAAAAACATCTTTTTTTTTATATGAAAAACATAATAAAACGAGTAAAACGTTACTTATTGGTTTAAAAAGAGATCTACATTTTAAAAAAAAATTTTTTTTTTGATATTTTTTATAAAAAAAGTAAGTGATATTTTTCTATATATAAAAAAAATTTAATCGTAATAAAGGTGAGTAAAAAAAATAATAACAATAATAATAATAGTAAAAGGAGATGGGTCGTGTTATTCGCTCACAAAGAAAAGGACCAGGAGGTATTTTCAAATCTCATACTAGACTTCGCAAAGGAGCTGCAAAGTTAAGATCGTTAGATTATGCTGAACGTAATGGATACATTAGAGGCATAGTAAAAGAAATTATTCATGATCCAGGTCGTGGTGCACCTCTTGCAAAAGTTCAATTTCGTGATCCATACCGGTATTACACTTTATAATATCATGATCAATTAAGCAATAATGAAATATTAATTAATTAATAATAATAATTTATTGTTGTCATTCTTTTTAGGTATAAACTTCGATTACAAACTTTTATTGCAACTGAAGGATTACATACAGGTCAATTTATATATTGTGGTAAAAAAGCATCATTAACAGTTGGCAATGTGTTACCATTGAATTCAATGCCAGAAGGTACAATTATAAGCAATGTTGAAGAAAAAATTGGAGATCGTGGTGCATTGGCTAGAACATCAGGGAATTATGCCACAATTATTGGTCATAATCATGATGAAGGCAAAACTCGTATCAAGTTGCCATCAGGAGCAAAAAAAGTGGTGAACTCATCTGCTCGTGCAACCATCGGTATTGTAGCAGGTGGAGGACGTATTGATAAACCAATGCTTAAAGCCGGTCGAGCCTTCCATAAATATAGAGTTAAGAGAAATAGTTGGCCTAAAACTCGTGGTGTTGCTATGAATCCTGTTGACCATCCTCATGGTGGTGGTAATCATCAACATATTGGACACGCCTCTACTGTCTCTAGAGAAAGTGTTCCTGGTCAAAAGGTAATGTGTTTATTATGTGTGTGATAGATGACAATGTTTAATAATATTTTATCATTTAATAAAAATTAAATTTTTTTTTTGGCAGGTTGGTTTGATTGCAGCCAGAAGAAGTGGTTTGCTTCGTGGTACAAATAGAGTTAAGGGTGCTTAAAAAATTTTTACAATTCATTGGAAATCATATTATTATTATTTTTGTTTTTTTTTGTTCGAATAAATTAAAATTAAATGTATATGTATAAATTTGATCATAATTGATTTTCATATTACTTTACTTAAGCATAATTCCTAGTCCATTCTCGAGCTGTTTATTAATTTAATATTAAAAAAATATCAATCGTGAAATTTATTTTCATTAATAGTTCATTAGTAAGTTTACCAGTTGTAATTGCCGCTATCTCATTTCCCTCTATGTCAAATGGTTGATCGGGATTTGGAGAAGATAAAAAAGTGCATGCGCAGAAATAAGCACTGTACAAGCTATTAAAGTTGGTGACCATTTGTTTTAAACAAAAAAATTTAAAATAAAACAAATACCTCTTAAAATATCTAACCACAATCCAAACGAGAAGAACCAAATTTTCAGCTTAACCAGGTTGTTTCGCAACAATCAAGTTACAGTGCAAATCATCTATACTTAAAAGCTAAAAGGGAGTCAATTAATGTTTTTTCTTTTCATAGATTTTTTAAAATTTGAGAGTTATTATGCAAAAATAATTTTTGCGTTACAAGTTGCATGACCAAATTTGTAATAATTTTTCTTTGATCTAAAGATTTCCAAAATTTGGGAATTTCTAAATCAATGGTCTAGACTCATTGTGTATAGTGGTCCCCTGGATGATTTTCCGTCTAGCAACTAGCCTAGTAGTCGCGTGAGGCTGCTTTTTTACTTACTATTAATAGAATTATTATTATTTAATAATTATTCACATAGTAATAGGCCGTATTCACGAATTGAGTTGGGCTGACGATCATAACCCGCATTCACAGATTAATGGAGTTGTGTGTTCCCTCAATTCTAGAGTTGAAAATCACTACTACTACGTATTAAAATTTCAACCCTGGGTGGACCCAGGGTTGAGTATTTGAGTTCAAAAAAATAAAAAATTTTTTAAACATCAATTTTTTTTTAAATATTGTTTTTTTTTTTAAACTTTGATTTTTTTTTAATCATATTTCTTTTTAATGAATATTCTAAGCAGTGACAACATTATTAATATTAATGGAAACAAAACCATTATTTTTTATTGTGAATTCGCAATTCACATGTGTGAAATTCAAATTTACATGTGAAATCAAATTAGCCAATCAGAATTTCACCCACCATAATATTTCAATTTCACATATATACGACATACAGAAAAAAAAAAATTTTTTTGTTTTTTGTATATATCATGTCTTGACGAAGAAGCACAGGAATTTTTGGCGGAAATATTAAATGGTTGTTATTTAATTTAATTTACATTTGTGAAACCAAAGTTGGAATACGGGCAAACAATTTATTTATTAAAATCTATCTTGACTGGTTTTTTTGCCTTTTTTTTACATACATTTATGTATTATTATTATTTTGACATTTTACATTAATTAACATAATATATTTATCTATAAAGAGGATCGTATGGAGCTATGGTCAATGATGATGGTTTCAGTTGGAATATTCTTATTTGAACGTATAAAAAAGTCACCGTTCCAGTATTATTTAATGATCGTGGCGAATTATGTGATTATTTAGATTTGTTGTGGACATTCAAAGTAAGTCTATAATTGTTTCATAAATGCTTGTGCTGATTGAAATAAAAATATTACACCGATGCATTGCATAATACAATTTAGTATGTATCAATTCTTTATCACAGATTAAACTACAAGAAACTAATGAAAAAATCGATCAACTTCGGTTAGACCATATTTCCAATAAGTTCAACCCATCATCTATGAAACTGACAGATTTAATACCAATCCAACCGCATATACCACAAAAAGACAAAGACAAAAAAGGCGTTGGAGCCACAAGACCGACTAGCTTACCACATGGAACTAAAAATACGTTTATAATTGGTTGGTGCTTTAATCCAGTTGGGTGGAATACAAAAGAAAATTTTTTGAATGAACTGTATTGGATTGAAACGGATAAAAGGTTTATTTCAAAATTTGATGAAAATCAAATAGATAATCCAATATTAAGAGAGTTATAGATCCAAAACACGCAATACTTTATATTAAACAAAAGATTATTCCAACTCTATATAATATAAAATTTCATGAAAAGACTATAAATTTTTATGATTTACAACTACGTAATAGTATTAACGATCATCCTTATTGTTATTATTATTTAGTAGTTCTATTTCCAAGAACATTTATAAAAATGATTTAAAGTTTAGAAATAGAAAAAATCTAACTTAAAGTATTCATTCGGTAGAAGAATGTGTAGTTTATAGGATAGCAAAAAAGAATTAATTTATTAAAGAGTTTATTATTTATTTATTTCACAAAATTTGTATAATAAAATTTATATCAATTTGTAACTTTAATGTTGTATATTAATATGTGCATATAAATTTTTCAGTCGAAAAACCCCAAAATTGTAATTACAAAATAAAATTTACACATAGTAATAGTAAAAGAACCAAGTATTAAAGAAACATTTTTTTAAATCGCCTGCTACCATTAATATGCTGACTAGTAAATTATTTAATTGGGTCAGGACTATAACAGTCAAGAATTTAAAAGTTTGTTACATTGGTTGACTGGCAATTAGACTTTGACTAAACAATAACAAAAGTCGTGCACACATTTAAAAATCAATTGCACACGAAACATAATAAAAACATACTTTGTAGCTTAGGTTCATCAAATTATATGTGCAAAATTTCATTTCCACAACGTTTTTATTGAACTGATAATCAAACAAACAAAGTTTCTTCATCATCAAAATTGTCCATCAGTCTGAAAACGCAAATAATAATAATTAATAAATAAATTAATAATATACATGTATATATGAACTCAATATTTTGTTGGCCATCCATCATTTTCAATTACTGCTTCGATTCTCCTCACAATCAATTTCATTAGGACATCATTTGAAATTTCACTCCATTCTTCTTATTCTTCTTGCAACGAGATAATATTTTTTCAGATTTTTAGCCATCTTCTAATTCTTCTTTCCAACTCTGACCACAAATGCCCAGTTGGATTCAAGCCAGCTTGCCAATTGGACAAAACATTAATCTCGTTAGCTTAAAACAAATTTTCTACAGCTCTTGCAGTATGGTTCATGGCGGGCATTCTCACCTTGGTACAAATATCACTTTCTATTAAAATCTTTTTCAATTAAATGTCGCGAATGGGATTCTAGTATTTGTATATACCATAAGCTATTTAATTTACCATCTACTTTCACTGATTGACCCAAACCATTCTCCGAAAAAAAAAACAAACAAACCTCCATCTCCAATTTTACAATTGGGGTCATAATTTCAAGATTAAATCTATATAGTACCAGAATTTCTTCAAACGCGTCCCGATCCATCATTTTTATATATTGTGAATCTACTTTTGTCACCCCAAACGACATTTCCATTTTCTAAATGTCCAATTTCTTCTCTCAATTTGTCCTTTAAAGTTGCTTCGCTGCAGGAACACGAGAAGAACCATTTAATCCGTGTAAAGTTCTTCTAATAATCTTGGTTGAAACATTGATATTTGATTTTTTCATTAAGTTTATTTTTAAATTGTTCAATTATTTTTTCAATGTTTTTTTGTTTTCATTGTTTATTAATTTAGGACAACCACTTCGATTTTAATGATAATAATAAGATCCTTTTCATCAAGATATTTTTTAATAATGTGAGACACTGCTGTTCTATGAATGCCAATAATTCTAGTTATTTTGTAATAAAAACTGACGATTTTGCCACTTTAGAGTTGACATTTTGAGTTTAAAATTTTTTTGAAGGATTAGCTTAAAAATGATAGATATTTATTCAAGGCGCGTATTATCATATTTCAAAATCTCATATGAGGAACAATTGATTTTTTTTCAAAGTGATCGTTTTTGGTCAATAAAAATGTTAAATTTTACACAAAAAAAATTATGTACCTAATCTGCAAAAGTAATATATTAAGTTCGTTTTCGTGCAATTAATTTTTAAATGTGATGCAGGATCAAGCAAGATATAAAGATATATTAATTCTTAATATATCAGGAAAAAATGGTTGTGATTATACATATAATCTCTTTCCTGATGTAAGTGATAAAATTTTATTTTAATAATTTATTAGAGACCATGATAGAGACCAAGCTAGAGAATGTAAAAAATCTGTAGTGGATGTTGAATATCGTGTTAGGGGTTTCCTCAAAACAAACCAATTCCCAAGGTGTAGTAATATTATCTTTTTATTAATAAAATTTCGAATTGAATGTTCGTTTGATACCCTCGTTTGATACCCTTGTTGTGTAGCAATTGCCACCAAATTTGATACATAACTTCTTTGTCATATGTATCTGCTTTAAAAAATTTTTTGAAGTTGTTAATAAAACCGAAAATAATCTCAGCCTTAAAGTCAAATTTTGACTTTATATTCATATATGTAGTGTGTGTAAATATTTACAGAATCATGCTTACTTTGCTTCCTAAAATATGTCTTTATACTACTATCATTTATTTTAAACAAATAAAGTATGGTTTATACTAATATATTAAATTTTAATTATGGAGACCAAACGTTTTATAGTAAAAATTTATTATGGTGTGAAAAATGAGAGCAATAATAATATTGGATGTAAGGAGTTGGTTAGAATTGATGAAATTAATCCAGACACAAGAATTACAGGTAGAGATCATTGTTGATATTAGATTAATAGAATTTATTAAAACTTGTAAATTTAATAGATTTGATGATAATAACAATTGAAATGTCAAAGACTAATTAATCTCAATTCATAAATCCCTGGAAGAAAATATTGGATCAATACTATATATAGTCAAATCTTGTTCTGATGAATCTATGAGACACAAGAAAATTGCATCTAAAATTCATTATATCAAATTAGAGTAACATGATTCCAACAAATTTAATTATGGCAACAAATCTAATTAACTATAATTCATGATGACGCGTTGCAACATATTTGATTATATATATTTCGTGGTAATACAATTGCAACAATTTAATTGTATGTTTGTTAGCTTAGGTTCTCGTTGGTTGTGCATGTAAAAATTTAATTATTAAAAAATAAATACTTATTATCTTCATTTTCATTAATAAATAAATACCTTTTAATAATAAAATAATAACTAATTTGATAGTTTCATAACAATTCTTTCTGACCATACTAAAAGTAATTAATGATTAATTACAGGAATATATCAACTAAAACTTTATGATGTTGAATTTTCTATCTATTT
>CAJVPN010001624.1:0-12982 GCA_910592215.1 Entrophospora candida
TTGAAATATACAGTTTTTCCCTAAGATAGACAATTTCCGTTGCACCAATTGAATTCCGTTGTATCTTACTGTTAAAATAAAATGATCGGCAAAGAAAATTTACACATCTCTTTATTTGGGATATGTAAACCCTCAATAAATTTTTTTTAAACAAAAGCAGGGTGCATCGAATATCATTTTCTAAATAAGAAAGGTTGTGGTGGTACTTTAGGAAAATGTCTACTTTTGTGCTGAATTTCGTTTAATGTTAAGGGTAAAAATTCATAAACACTTTCGCTTATTGACGAGTTATTGGAAGATAGGTGCAATCCACAAAATGTTCAAAAAAAGTCAATTTAATTAAAGTTTTTTTTATATCTATATTATTGCAAAGGAAAAATAAAAACTAATAAATGAAAAATCTTTTAAACTACAGTATAACTTGTTAAAAAAAAAACTTTTTTTAGGTAAACAAATGCTACAACAAAAAATCGTGATGAAAAATGGTCTATTTGTAAAATACGAATGAGAGTTGTTACATGAGGTGTTTGAAAAGTTATGTTACTGGATTCTTATTTCAGTTGGTATGCATGTAATTCCCAAAATAAACTATTACACTCCTTCGAAATAGTTCCCGTTAATATCTATACATTGTTTTAGCCTTCTTTGCCACCAGTAAAAAGATTTACAATAATCACCTTTTGGAATATTATCGATAAATAGTGTCTCCGTTCATCGATATCCCTTGTTGAATATCCAATATACAAAGATAATTATGAATATTCGAAATACATCAGATGACTTTTGGTAATAGGTGAAATTTCGAATAGTCACAATCATTTCAATAGTCATAATTATTTCAAATAGACATAATCATTTCAATAATCATAATTATTTCGAATAGTCATAATTATTCCGAATAGTCGTAATCATTTCAAAAGTCATAATTTATTTCGAATAATCATAATTATTTCAAATAGTCATAATTATTTCAAATAGTCACAAGTATTTCAAATAGTCACAATCATTTTGAATAGTCATAAATATTTCGAATAGTCACAATCATTTGAATAGTCATAAATATTTCGAATAGTCTTAAGTATTTCAAATAGTCATAATCATTTCAATAGTCATAATTATTTCGAATAGTCATATTTATTTCGAGTTGCTAAAAAGATATTCAAATATCGAGTGATAATAATTATGAATAATCAGAAATCAGCTTTATTTTTGGCCAAAATCTCTATCGGAAACTTGCTGAATAACAACGTACAATTTTTTCTACTTTGTTAGACTTTCCTCCGATCCATTTACCTAATTCTTGGAAATGAGAAAAGTCACGTGATCTAGATCTGGATGAGATGGTATCAGTTACTTTATTTTCCTTCAAAATTCAGTTACAATTTTTGTCTTGCATGATAACATATTTCCATAGCAAAATTTAAATGTCAAGAGCTTTACAATGAATGAACCAAGTTCAATGATTTTTTTTTTTCATTTAGAAGAGAAAAATGGTTATTTTCATTTAAAAAAAAACAAATGTATAAAATTACATATTAATATTACAGGGTCAGCGACAATCCTTTTCAAAACACCCCACATATTTGGCGAAGTATAATGTTCGTCATTCCTATCTAACAAATATGCAATTGACCATGAAGAATATGACTACATCGAAATGGTAAAGATTCATATCGTCAATTTAGAGATAATAAATATTCCATGAACCATCTCAAAATATATACTCATACATGGATATATTAACTATTCATTTTCTCCTAGTAGAGTTATATATATATACACGAATTAACCATTTATGAATAAAAATTGTTTTTTTTTATATATTAAAAAGATGGTGGTGATTATTTACCGCTTGTTTCTCTAGTTTAAAATTTAAACAATGATTTTTATTTAAAATTTAAACAATTAAATTTTTGAAATACATAATAATAATATAATAAAAAAAAATTATGATTGATTTATTTGCAGTCAGTGCAGTTTTGTTGTTTACAGCAAAAACTTTTTCCTGAACCAAGTCTACAACAACCAAATTTGCAACCGGGTACAAACTTGCAAATCTTGCTCCCTCCTTGATTGCATTGAAAAATATCAAAGCCGTCGGCAGAACAATCTATTTTTTTCAAAATAAAATCAATGTTAGTAAAAAAAAAAGAGGAGACGAAAGTTTTAAAAATATGAAATAGAAATAGAAATTATTTACTATTCAATTCGAAACCACAATAAAGACCCGCTTGAGCACCGGCAGGACATTTGCAGGGAGTATTAGGACTGCAAGCAGAGAATACACCAGAAATGAAGATGATCAAGAAACCCAAGATAAAAATAGAGCGATTCATTTTCATTTGTTAGTTGTAAGAAATTTTTTTTATAATTTGATTTGATTTGTTATTATTTTTTCAAGTGTGAATTTATTTTTCACTTTTTATTTTTGAGAAGGGAATGTAGCCAACGACCGTATTTAAATTAAATTTCCTTCATAGCAAGCAAATTCTCTTCTTTTACAATTATGTAATTTCTTTACTTTATTACGATGCAATTCAATTAAAACTTTGTGAACAATCATTATCTATAGAACAATTTTTATGCACGTCTTTAACAATCTTTATGTAGAAAATTATTTATTAGTTAGCGTTACGTTATGTAAATCATAATAAGCGAGAAATACTTACGTCAGGTTCTAAATAACGCGTTTTTAAAAAATAAAGATCTCCTTTGTTATATTTATGAGAATATCATTAGTGTAATAATGTTAATACTTATACGGTTAAAATTAATGGGATCATGCAGAATTTTTTTTAGTTTCATGAATTTATGTAAATTGAAAATAGAAATTAAAATACGTAACTGTAACGTTCACCAAAATTGGAAAAGAAGGAGTAAAATTTTTACGTCGGAGATGTAAATGGAATCTGGTCACCAGAAAAGTACAAGTACAGGTAGTGATGGGCGTAAAAATTATGTCAGAGTTACTAAGTACTTGATAACTCTATTGGTGACTAGTGATGGGCGTAAAAATTATTTTGAAAAATGTCCGAGTTATTAAGTACTTAATAATTCTATCGGTGACTTATTAAGTGTTAAAAACACAAACGTGCATATCTCACATTGGTATTTAAATCAAATATTGATTTGATAAACAAGATAATAATTAATTTAGTTTAATTGATGACAGTGCTTAAAATTCAGTGTGCGGAATGTGCGTGCTGACCAAATTTGATAATTATTTTTCCAAATTTGCTGAATTTGATTAACACATCCTAATTCTATACACTGAGATTGATTGGCAAAATGGATCTTTTGGATTAATAACTCTCACTCAGAGTGCGACAGTTAATAAGTAGTTATTAACTATTAATAACTTGGAGTTATTAAGTGTAGGGTTAAAAATTCCCATCACCAGGTACAGGGATCGACAAATTCCACCTGTACCCTTTCAAGATTCACACTTGAAAAGTATAGGTGAGCGGTACAGGTGGTATGTGAAAAAGTAGTACAGGGAAAATCTTGGTACAGGCTTGGTACGGTGACCTGGACCCTGTACATATCCATTTTTGGTTTTTTTTAAAAAAATCTTGAAAAGTACAGGTTGGAAAATAAATTTTTTTTAATTTTGTTTTCATTTTCAGAAATCTAGATTTTTTAAAAAAATCAGAACAGTAAATGGTAAGATGGCACTTATTTTACTGTGATTGTTTATTTAGATCTACAGTATGTTAGGCGAAGAAACTGGCGAGAGAATTAAATCTATTCAATTGTTTGATTGCATTTTTGTTTATATCTATGTTAGGTGAAGAACTGGTGAGGAATTAAAATGTATTCAATTGTTTGATTTAGAAACTGGTGAGAAGGAAAATATATTCAATTGTTTTTTTTTGCATTTAAAAGGTTAATTGATTGTAGAGCTTGGATCCAGATACTTATCCGTTTAAATTGTAGAAATCTGGATATCCTATTCATTTAAATTATAGAAATCCGGATATTTTTTGTATATTAAAAATGTTTATCGAAACGCCGTCCAATCATATGATAGCATGTGACATAGTCCTTTTCGTTTTTCGTTTTTCCTTTTTTTGTTTCACACAGTGTCTATCTGGATATCCTATCCGTTCATCAAAATTCTATCCTGATATCCTAATACTAAGGATTTTACTATCCGGGTCCAAGCTCTAATTGATTGTTTGATTGCATTTTTTTATTTAGATCTATATTAGGCGAAGAAATTGATAACGGAATTAAAATCTATTCAATTGTTTTTTATTATTAGATACATGTTGGGAGAAGAAATTAGTGAAAGGAAAATATATTTAATTGTTTATTTGCACTTGATCAATTTTGTTGGCCAAAAATAAATACAAATAATAAATGTTAATGTTAATTTAGTAATTTGGACGAAATTTAAAATATAATTAGAATAGTTTTTATTTGTCTGACATTGTTTTTTTTTAAAACGTTAATTTAGTAATTTGGATAATTCAGTTTAATATTAATTTAGTAATGATCCCAATCATTAAATTTACAAATGAATTGAATTAATTATTAAAAGATATGTAAAATATTAACACTTGTTATTTAAATAAAAAGATATAATAATACCTCATCTGAAAACAATTTTAAATCACCTGAATTTTTTTTGCTAAAAGTACATGAAAAAAAATATAATATTTATAAATAATAATAATATACAGTCGGAACTCGATAAGACGTAACTCGATAAAACGATTTTTGTTATAATGAAGTTTTCCTAGTTTACCAATTCATTCATAATAAAATCAACTCAATAAGACGAAGACTCCTATTGTTTTACTTTAATGTTTAAGACGATGATTTCATACGGTTCCACATATAGTAAACTATAACTTGATAAGGCGAATAATATCGGTTTATTATTATCGAAGGAAACTTCGCTTTATTTTGTACAATTTTATAAATGATTTATAGTAGTAGTGGTAGTATATACGTATTGTTCCCTAAAATTAAAAATGAAAATACACTGACGTTGAAAGATAAAAGAGAAATATGTGTTCTAAAACAATCGAAACCTACTCCAACGAATAAAGACCTTGCTATTCGTTTTAAATTTCGTGAAAATATTGTTTGTGTCATATTGAAATGAAAGTCGGGATATCTTGGTATTAATCCAGAAGATCCCAATTCACATAATAAACGTTTACGCAAAGGAAAATATTCAGGTCTAAAGATGCATTGATTCTTTAGACAACACAAATGCTTAAAACAAATTTAGCTATTACTGGTTCTCAATATAGTAGAAAAATTTGAAATTTCAACAAAGCAAATTTCTAGTATTTGTTCTATTAGAAGTAGCATTTTATTATATAAAAGTTCACTGGCGCGTCAACGTAGTATAGACGAATATGTAGACTTTGATGTATAACTTTTTTAAACCGAATTTTTTTTTTTTAACTTTGTCTTATCAAAGATTACTTGATAAAACGAATATTTGATAAAACGATGTTTTGAGCCCGACTGTATTACTTGAATTACGCGTAACATATTAATACACACAATTGATTTAAAATGGGCAAATTCTCTACTTTTATTAACAAAGGTTTATACATAAATTTTTTTTTCTACTCTCAAAAATGATGTAGTGGAAATCTTAAATGATCAATTAAATATTTACAGAGTTCAATGATTATTGCATTCATTGTGATTCAGATAAAGATAACAACAGTGAGTATATATACTATATATACACATATTTATTTGTTTTTTAGTTTAATTAATCTCAACATATATATTTTTAGGTGAAAATTATCCACTGTGGCCTTGTGGTGATTGTGTTTTAAATTTGATAATGAACCAAGAGATTGGTTGCAAAGTGGATGGGCCTTTTATTCTTCTGAATCTAGATGATACAATAATTATAAATGCCAAATTTAATATAAAGAAATGCTTCAATGCAAAGAATACAGTGCCCAAGTTAGACCAAAAATGAAAAACCACAAAAAAAAAAAAAATAGAAGAGCAGATTGGTAAAGGCTGCCCATTAAATAATAGCAATGGTATTTAAAGCTAATTAAATTTGGTTGATCATAGCTGCATTTAATTTAATTTCTTGTGTGTGTGTGTATGCTGATTGTAAATCTACTTTATTGTTGATTCAAGTTATAAATACTAGTGCCAAACGACAACAATAAATGTAATATTTATTATTTTATCATTGTCAAAAATGTCATTGATTTTATTCATGATCAGATTGGTAAAAATCGCCACAAAACTAATGAAACAGTCTCTGGCAAGGTGGTGTTTCAGCTAAATGAGAGAATTCAGTTATTTAGAATTCAAAATGTTTTATAATTAAAGGTTGTGTATAGTCATTTGTGTGATCTTTTTTTTTTTTTTGATGCCAAAATTAAAGTAGGTTTTTTTGCTGCAAAGTAGTCAATCATTAATGATAATATTTCAATGAATTAATTATATCCTCTCATATTATCTATTAGTTGGTAGTTCACCAAGCAATCAAACTTGGCATACACATCAATGGTCTGAAGAATCCTAGCTGTTGGTAATGACATTTTCTGAAGAGGTTATGAAGTTATGATGTTACGAAATAACCAATCGTCACCTTTCCAAGGGGCTTTGTTACTTCTAGGAAATCATCTACTATACTAATTTGAATAATTGTTGTGTATATATACTCACGTGTGGACATGGTTATCACAATCATTGTCTACAAAGGAGCCAATCTAAATGTTTGATATCTTGGACTATCTTGAAGTTGAAATCAAAAAAAATGTCAACGCACTAAAAGAAAGTACAACGAAAAGATTAAATGAAAATGAGTTTATTGAAAATATCGAAAATACAGTTGATGATGATCTGGGTAACGTTGAATCAGCAATAAATGATGCAGCAACAATGGAAAATTTTATTAAGACATGCAAAAAAATATTTTTTGGGTTGTAATTTTGTTTTTATTAAATAAATTTGTTTGATTTTTTCATACATCATTCATGTTTTGTCTTAATTGTATATCTTAAATGTTGACATTCGTTACCTTAAAGTTATTTTGGTTATATCAAAAGATATGGTCAAGAGAAGAGTTGAAAACCAACCCTTTAAATCCATTTTCAAGTAGTACAGTTTAATTTGTTAGACTATTTCAAAGGTTTGTTGCATGGTTACTTCCATTTTCTTAAATTCAAACCATTTGTTAATGAAACAACTGTTGGTGAAGTGATTGTTGACAAAATGAATCAAACCAACGTTTATTTATTTTTACATTATCAAATTCACAATTTTGATTGGTCAATCAACAATTGCATGGGTTACCTGTTCTTATTCCTTCGCTCAAACAAATAATTGTTTTTTATGTGTCAATGATTAGTAAACGTTCTGGTCTTGGGGTAATTCTTGTTATAGATAAAAAACATTAAATCATTTTAAAAAATCAACAATTAATCCTGAAATAGAGATTGAATGTTGAGGATTTTGTTTATTTTTTTGGGTAGTGGTTTTTATTGATATCTGTCGTTCTTTCGTAAAGCTTTTTAAATGGAATGTATTTTACTTGCATACAATGAGAAATTAAGTCTAAAAATGTTAACATAGATAAAAAAAGAAAATTTGCCATGTTACTGTCTTTTTCTAAATTCCGTCGATTTTGCAAATTAATTTCTTTTCATGTTAAGTTCTGTTTGGTTTTTGGTACGATCAATGTTTTCACCTTATTAAGCAAATTTTAAGTCGTACGGCAAATATTCTAGAGTTCTTTGCAATTGCACTTTTCAAATGCCTTGCCATTGCCTTGCCTGTTGTTTGCGATCCAATGAACTTCCCGCTTCCCAATTTTTTTTTTATTCAAAAAAAGGTTCATTATATAATAGTCGAATAAAAAATATGTTGTTTGTTGATCATCTATTGAATTGGGATGACTCGTAATAAAAAATAAGATTTTGATTATTTCAATTGTTAATTTTTGACAAAAATATGGGACTGATAAACTTGATTTCGTCAAATAAAAAAATACTGAAAAACCGTTTTTTCAATTGTTTACATAGCTGCGCAATCAAAATTATTATTATTATTGGATAAAATAAAAAAAATACGTCAAAATCCAAAAAAATGTTTTTAAATTGTTACGTAGTGTCCTGCAGCTGCGAAACTAAAGTTATTTGAATATATATTATTATTATTTTATTTAACAGAATCTATTCCCTATAAAAAATGAAAAGATGCGGAATAAACCGTATGGAAAATACGGAATTTTAAATAATAAACAACACGTACTAGTATGGAAAGTACGGGAATATGCATATTTCCGTATCAATTTCCGTATCAAAAGTACGGAATTGATACTGAATAAAAGTATTTTAGTTACAGAAAATCATAATAAATTTAAAAATAAAAATTTGTTTATTTAATTTTTTTTTTTGGAAATAGTAAAAAATGCAAAAAAACAGTATGAAGTTGAAATTAAAGCCCAAAAGTTGAAACATTTTTAACTTGAGAGGCCAAAAGTCAAATTAAAAGTCAAAATGGTCAAAAATTAATCAAAAACTTTAAATTACCATAACTTGGTCAATATCTGGCTGTTTTGGATTATCATTCAAATTCTTTTGATGAGATGTCTAGTCTAATTCATAAAATTCATATCACTGATTAGTGAGTTATTTTTATTATGCTATGAATATTAAAATACCATTATTTGAATCATCTTTATGATAATAAACTGTGTTCATTAAAGTTGGATCACTGGTTCTCATGTGATATGACATAATTTCAACTTTATGTATAGTATGATGTGTAAAACAATTAATAATCAAATATAAGATTGTAGTCTTCATCTCATATTTATCTGCCGACTCTATAATAATTGAAGCTTGATTTTGGATATATTGGATCATCTAAAAATATAACAAGATAGTATGTAATAAAAAAACAATAAAATATAATCTTGCTTAAATTAAATCATCATAAGAATAATAATAACGATAACATCAGTATTCAATTAATAATAATATCATAAAAAAATTGTTTAATAAACAATTAAATATAAAAAGTACAGTCTTTGTCACATATTTATTCACCAATTCCAATATTTTTGTTTGATTTTTATTCAAATTAAATCATCCAAGAATATAATAATAATAATATCAGTATGCAATGAGTAATGATATTGTGTAAAAATGATTTAAATATAAAAAATACAATCTCCGCATATTTATTCATCAACTCCAAGTTATCATCTGATTATTATATATGAAAAATAATCTTAATACAGTGCGTAATGTGTTAAGCCATTGAATCCACCTAATATACAGGTGGATCTTTCAATTGAAGACAAATATTTCTATTAGTAATATTATGTTGTAATATTATAATTATATACTACCATATATTTCTTTGTCTATTTCGAGGAAAGTTAAAATAGCTGTTTTCCGCTTTTGATGACAAGTATATAAAAGGAACTTTGAGTAAAAAAAATGTTTATATATAATAATAATAAATGTCTATTTCGAGGAAAGTTAAAAGTATTAGTTCTCCGCTTTTGCTGATTCCTAGAAAGCTCTCTTATAAAATTATCCAACCATTACTACATATAATATATATAAAAGAAAAAAATGTTATGTATATACTGTAATTAAAAATTTCAAAGTATTTTGTACAACAATTGAGATCTGCCAACATTGATATTGCATACATGTTTACATATAATAAAATAAATGTATTCTTTATATGATTACCTTTCAGTATTTTACACATTATGTACTTTATACACGGAATCAAAACATACTAGAACCTTTTCAGTATTTGTATTAATATGTTATGTCAAATTCCGTACCTTATACCTTTTCTGTTTCAGTATTAGTATTAGTATGTTGCAAATTCCGTACTGTTTCCAATTCTGTATTTCACACAAAATTTGAAAAGGGGTAATAGCAAATTTTCAACACCGTATAAGAAATACGGTTAATTCCATATGTATATTTTAAAAAATGTATTTAACTCTGTATTTTATTCTTCATAGGGTATTTTTTTAAACAATAAACAAAATCTTTTAAATTATGGCTAAAATTTATGATTGATAATTTTTTTTGATACAGATAATGTTATATGAAAACAAGAAGTCGCCATCAAAGTAATTAAAGCATGAGTTTGTTGGTAAGCTGTTTGAACATGGCATCTGAAATGGAACGATAGGTGTGATCACCAATGTTATAGATGATGATAATGTAGAAATTACTTTTTTCAACTAATGATAACATTATTGGTAACATTATTAAAATGAACATTCAAAAAATCACTATAAATTTTGAAAATAAATGGTACACATGCCTCAAGGTGACAATTCCCATTGCAGAATGCAATTGCCTTGACAACTCACAAGACCCAAGGCATGACATTGCCACATGTGACTAACGATTGATGAAAATATGTGGCAATGAGAAGGGCTCCTGATTTCCTGAAGGTGAATAAAGATGTTGTGTGACTGAATACAGAAGATTAAATCTTTTACACAAAACAGTCTAAAAAATATTTATTAATTAATATTATTAACGAATGAATTAATTGATGCATCATTTTCACTTTGCATTTTTAATCTTGCTAATTATGACAAAAACATTTCATCAGGTATCATTTAACCATGACATCATCAATGACACATTTTTGACATTTAACTTTAATAATTGTCATCATTAACATATATAAAAGATTGCTCGAAAATGTGTGAACTCCACAATGTGCTTTGTTTAACACATGGTTAAAACAAATAATATCAACTTAAAAAATAAAATAACTAATCAATTATACACAATTAATCAGATAGCACAAATGCCTTCAAGACCTTTTTAAATGCTAACTCTAATTCTAATAATTCTCACTTAGTTTTAATAAACAACTTAATTAATACTGGATCTGACTTCCTATTACCTAGATAATATCCAGATCAGTCAACAATATCTATGATTCAGTTAAAATTGCTAAATTGAGACTTTATGGACTTCATAGGCTTTTCTTGGTATACCTGTTTTTAATTATTTTCAAGAGAAAGTTAATCTAGAAGCTATTTTGTGAATGAGCAAGATATTGTCTTTATTAAAAAAAAAAAAATTCAAATTCATAATGAATAAAATTCAAATAGAAACACTACATCATCGTCAAGATCCTTCTACACCTCCTTCAATAATAATAATTGGTGTTAGGGAATAAAATTCTCCTAAATTTCTTCCTAAACTCCCACGCCTTCAAACTCATAGCTTGATTGGTCCTCATTAATCCCTCCTCCTCCCTCAATTTATCACAATTAATCCTCTTCCTAATTAAGTGATTCATCAATATTTCCTGCTCTTCAAGGCCCCAGGGTGACCTAAATCCTCTCCATACCTCCCCAATATCTACAATTCCATCATTACTATCATCATCATCTTCATCCTCTCTATCATCTTCATCCTCTCTATCATCCTCCTCAGTATCTTCTATCACCTCCACTTCTACTACCCCCTCCTCCTCAACTAATTCATCCTCCTCATCCTCCCCACTGTCTTCTACCACCTCCACTTCATCCTCTCCACTATCTTCCACCACCTCAATTTCCACCTCCCTCATTTCTATCTCTCTGCCTCCATCCTCTGATCCACTCTCCAATCCATCTTCTGATCCATTCTCTGATCCATCTGCTGTCTCCTCCCCAACCAATTCATCTCCTTCATCATCTTCTCTATCCAATAAAATATTTAAAATATTTATAACATCTGTTGAGCAGTGCCTCAACAGTTCGAAAATGGTGGTAGCTTTTTCCGAAGATGAAGAAGCATCAAACTTCAGAAATAGTTCATCCCCAATTCTAATTAAAAAAAAATGAAGTTTATAAAGATTTAAACAATTTCTAACATTATTTTTAAAGAAACTAGAGTAATGCCATAATTTAAAGTGATGGTGTTGCAGCATTATAATTGCTACCATCATTATATATAAACTAGAATGACGATAACCACCATCGCCATCCTTAAAACACTTACTTTTTTTCTCCTTCCAAATAATTCTCTCTACTTCTTTTGTTCGAATTTTTTTCAAAAGACATTTTTAAATCTTAAAATAAAAAGTTTTTTATTTGATTGATGCGTACACATATTATTTATCCTATTGGTTTTTTTTTGGTAGCTTTTTCCGAAGATGAAGAAGCATCAAACTTCAGAAATAGTTCATCCCCAATTCTAATTAAAAAAAAATGAAGTTTATAAATATTTAAACAATTTCTAACATTATTTTTAAAGAAACTAGAGTAATGCCATAATCTAAAGTGATGGTGTTGCAGCATTATAATTGCTACCATCATTATATATAAACTAGAGTGACGAGTGACAGTGGCGATAACCACCACCACCATCCTTAAAACACTTACCCATAAATTTCTTCAGCGTGATTTTCTCTTCTTCTTTTGTTTGAATCTTTTTAGAAGACATTTTTAAATCTTAAAAGTTTTTTATTTGATCGACACGTACACATATTATTTATCCTATTGGTTTTTTTTTTGGTAGGACAGACATGAATGATTTTTTTTTTTTGGAACAATTTATTTTTTGACAGAGCCCAAGGTGACAAAACGTGAGTGTTGTTGTCTGGTTTGGTTTGGGTCTCCTAAAGAAATGTGTTGATAACTAACCAGAGGTACTACTTTTTTTTACTTGTATTGATATTTTTATTTTATTATAAATATTTTAATTGGAAACAAAACGCGGAGCAGATCTTGCTGGGTAATTACAAGATTTTCATTGATAATATTTTGCTTTTCGTAATTGTAGTAATATTAATAATATTATTATATTATTATTACAAGATGTCAAGGTAGCACACCATTTAAAAAGAGACATTTTGAATATGCAACGTTTGATTATCGGAAATTTACAAGTGTTGAAGCACGCTATGCTACCTTGAACACTTTACAGTCATTCACTCGTTTCTCGTGTACATAAGGCTAATCTGACCTGATTGATCGATGATACAATGATGCAATTAA
>CAJVPN010001625.1:0-12974 GCA_910592215.1 Entrophospora candida
TAAATCTTTACTAATTAATTTTGTTTGAAATTTTCCAAAAAATTAAAGGGGTTTTGTATTTACATGCAACAAAATTTTGAATATGTTTAAACGCGTTTCGCGCAACTTATCTATGTAACGTGCACAAATTTGGATTTTTGAGCCCGGATCCAATATATAATTTGGCACGTGATCCCCTACCCTTAAAATAATATCAAGTGACGAATTTTTACTATATGTTGCAGATCGCCCTATTATATCATAATTTATATTAATATCACAAAAATGAAAATTAATGTCCAATTTCCGCCCACATGTACTACATAATGTAGACTCGATAAGTCGGACAAAAATTTTCTAATATTTAAGTAATTTAATTCGATAAGTCGGTTTACTCGATAAGTCGGTCATATGAGCTCACCCCCACATATATAGTTACACAACGAAATTTCAACACTCACTGCTTGTAACTGAATTTAAATATTGAATATATATATATGCACAAAAATCGTATTATTTTATAAGAGAATGTTGTGGCAAATGATTATGACCAATGTGCCCTCTATCAGATGACCAGTATTAGTGCTGTAAAACGTTAATAGTGCGTGGCGCAACATTCTATTTTATGGTGTGATGTACACTTTGCTGCAGTACGCCCTGAAAGCATGAGCCAGCCATTTCACGTGAACAGTCAACAACACAAATCGGTTTCTGAACCATATATTATTTACTCACTTACTCGTCCGATATATAGAACCAAACTTGTATGTCCTTAGGACCACCAGGACTGGGTCGAACTTTTCCATTCTAATCGGATATTTTATTGTATAAATAAATGAATATGTAATAATGATAATTTAAAGAAAGAAAAAAAATTTTTTTTTGGGAATTAGAGAAATTAGAAATAATGAAAATGAAAATGGAAACTGGATGGGATAATCAAATGGATTTTTTTAAAAATTTATGTGACGCCAAATTTTACCTTCACACCCTGGTGATAATAATAAAAGTATAATAAATAATGTGGTGTATTACTGAAAGAAGCGAATTTAATAAAAAACGCGAAATAATAGTTGTTAATATTAATAATAATTATAATAAGGGGAAAAAAAAAAAAAGAACAAAAGATCACGACCGTTTTGTAATATATATTATATATATATATATATATATATGCAAAGAAAAAAAATTATCCATTGTTAAAAACTTGTGTAACAAACAAAAAATATGATCTAAATTTCAAAAAAAAAAAAAATATATAATTTTCCTGGTCATGTGGATTAATTATAAATAAATTATATGGCTGCACAATTATGTCATGATAATAATAATAAATAAATAAATAAATAAATAATATCAGTTTTATTCACTCTTTCTTATTCACTCATTCACATACTCTTTATTCATATTCTCTCATTGTTAATATTTTCGATTTAGAAAAAACCATTAAACAAAAGTTTCTCATTAATACATTAATCAATAATTTACGTACATTATTTACAAAAAAATTTTTTTCTAAACAATGAATTTCGAACAATGAATGAAATTTTTTTTTTTATTGATTCGAAAGTGCATTCTGTGAGTTGCATATAATTTTTTTATATGTGTGGGGTATGTAAAACAAAAAACTATTTTTCTCGGGCAATTTTGAATGTATGCACGTAATACAGTAATACACAGAATATACATTATATCAAATTTTTTGGCGCATCAGGCGGCAAAAAAATAACGACGATCCCATTAATCATTCGATTCGAGCTAGACTCAGAGTTTCAAATTAAGCTTTGTTTGTTTAGAGAAAGTCTGTTTTAAATAGTAAATAGTATAGTTGTATTATTTTGTAAAGAAAAGTTTCATCATTTTTATCGGGATTTATTTACAAATAAACAAACAAACAAACAAACAATATAATATGACGAGTTATTATTATATTATAAAGTAACTTTCAAAAAAGTATTTTTCCATTTATTTAATTTTTTGGAAAAATCACAAATTTAACTTGAAAAAGTTAGTAAACAAATAATAAATTAGTAGAAGAAGACACAACAAACAATATAGTAAAAACAAATGATAATGTAAATCATTCGATTCCATCTTCTCTCTCGTCAATTAAAGAAAAACCGCACCAAGCCGAACAAAACAAACAACAAATAATAAATATTGGCAACCAACAAACTTATCTGACAATAACAACAACAATCACCTTGACAACAATCGTTTATTTATTCTCGATATAAATTTGGTCAAATTAATTAATTTACAAAATTTGTGGGAGGATTTAATTTAACATTTAGTTTAATTTATGAATTAGGATTTTGAAATTAATTTAGTAGTACGCAGTTACATAAATTTTTTATTTTATTAATTTCTTAATTTCTTAATTCTTAAAATTCTTAATACATACATCATATAAATTATTTATGCTTAATACATCAAATAGTAATAATCTTAATAATAATCATAATCATAATCTTATCTACTTTATAAAATTTAAATCATAAAATTTTCTTCTTTTTTTTTTTAAAGCTCTCTCTCTCTCTATCTATATATGTGTGTATTTATATATACACTGTAACTTATTGTCTGTAATATTAAAAAAATCTTAAGCAAAATAAAAAGTTTGTTATCAATATTGATAAATTTCTTAAAAATCTGTTTTCAAAGATAAATCATGATTGTTTCTTTTTAAATTATTGTCTTGTTCTTTTTTAATAATAATTTTAGATATTGAAGTATTGATATTATCATCATCATTATATCGAGGTTGAATATTTTTCTTTAATAACAAATTATTACTACTACTAACATTATCGTTATAATTAATCTCATTAGGATTATAATTAAACATATTAGGATTATACATTTCGTCAAAATCAAGGGATTGATAGGATTGATAGAGATCATATTCGAGTAAATTATAAACAACATTATCAATTTTTTGATCGAAAATTGGATAATCAGCGGGATAATCAAGAGTTGGTGAATTGTTGTTGATTGAATAATTAATAAAATCAGTAGTAGCAGTATCAGTGTTATTAGTAATGGAAGGAGGTGAGGGAGGTGTAGAGGTGTAGTCGTATTGATGGTGATAATAATAATGTGGATATAACAAATCGGCAGCGGCGGTAGTGACAAATTGTGGAGTTTCGAAATCGATTGAATCTGCTGCATATTGTAAATCATCGAGATAATTGAATTGATCTATTATTGAAGATGATGAAGATTGTTCTTGTTGTGGTGGTGGTGGCGATGATGGTGTAGAATAATAATAGTTATTATTCAAAGAATAAGAAGAAGGTGGTGGTTGTTGTAGTTGTAGTTGATAATGATGACAAGGATGATTATTTTGAGAATTATTGTTTTGATGATGAAATTCCAAAGAAGATGGTAAAGGTGAAGGAGTAGCGACATCAGAAGTAGATGGACAATAATACAGATTATAATGATTTGACAAATGTGGTAAATTGGGAGTATTAGGAGAGGATAAAATCGGTGTAGTAGTACCACTAATTCGTTCAGATTCCAAAGAAGAAGAAATTAAATCTTTATTGTTATTATTAATGTTATTGTTGTTGATTCCGATATCGCCGCTTTTTCTTCTTTTATTAGTATTATCGTTAAGGTCATAATCATCAATTTTTTCGTTTTTAAAAATAATTTCAGTTGGTGAAGAACAATTGCTACCGAAAGTTGTAATTCCATTATTGTCAACGATATTATTGTTATTATCAACAACTATGATATTGTTATTGTCATCAACAGTTACGCAATCGGTAGCAATGGTAGTGGCAACACAAGATTTCTTTCTACGTGGTTTATAAACATAACCTGGATTGATTTCGCTATGTTCACTTTTCGCAATACTAGCAAGCATAGTAAAAACACTTTTAACTTCGGAGGTGGATTTAGCCCAAACTTCACTGGCGAGGCCCGAGACGACAGGTACTTGCAGTTTGTAATTGTCGATAGCGGTTTGAAACATTGTTCTAAAGATAAAAAATTTGTTTGGTGGTCTTGCAGGTAAATCGGAACATTTTGCTTTTTTGTAAAAAAATCGATCGCGAATTTCTTGTGATGTTGGTACAGGAATTTCGATTTGAACTCCATCTTGTAACGTAACAATAACCTTGGACGTGTCTAAGGTTGCACGAATGACATTATTGTTATTACCGCCGGTATTACTGTTATTGTCGTTGTTATTGTTACTATGATCGTTATTATTATTGTTACTGTTATTAACATCGTTGATTTCTTCATTAATATCATTGCGATTATTATTATCATCATTATTATTAACAGAACTGGTACCAACACCAGAATAATTATTATTATTATCCATGTTATTATTATTATTTTTTGAATAGGAGGAACTATGACGATGATGATAAGGTTTGGGTGATTTTAACTGTGGCATTATTAGTAAAGTAAAAGAAGAAGAATCAAAATCTATATAGATAAGAGAAAAAGCAAAGAAAAGAAGAAAATCCGTTAAAATAAAATGTTTTTTTTGATTAGTAAGAAAAAAAATAAAGGAAGAAAAATAAAGAAAATTTAAAATTTAAAATCTAAAAGCGTAAAAAAAGAGTATAAAATTTACAATCGTAAAAAAAAAAATTTGTGTTTTTTTTTGGTTTTTTTTTAAAGATTTTTTTTTTTTTGAAATTATGCACTAAGCAACTACCAGAGTTGAGAATTCTGGAATATATTTTGATTTTTTATAAAGAAGAAGAAAAAAAAAAATGAAAGGCTTTTTTTTTTTGGATATTTGATTAAATTAACAACAGTATATATATATTTTTTTTTAAAATATAATAATAAACTAGGTGAATAGATATAATATATAATTAATTATTATTTGTCAATTTATAATTTATTATAAAAAAAATTTTTTTATATATATGCGCTATATCCAAATAATAATTGCTATTATAATAGAATATATTATGTGTGTGTGTGTATGTGTCTGTCTATATATATATATCATTATTATTTAAAAAATTTTTAAAAATAATTTAAAGAAAATAAAAATAATCCTTTTGTTTTGATTGTTTATTTAATTTGAAATTCTGAAAATTTTTGGAATAAAAAATTTTCTAAATTCTATTTCATATTATTATCTAATTGTCTAATTATTGCAGGAAAAACAAATATTTATGTATATACAATAATCGAATCAACCATAATATATAACAAACCGTTTTTAATCGATTATTCCCGGTTTAATCAACCAACTATCAATAAGGTTAGATGTTGGTTAGATGTTGATGCTTGTGTGCGTGCGTGCGTGCGTGCGTGTGTGCGTGCGTGTGTCAATAGACACAATCAATAAACGTCAGAATATGTCAGCAAGTTAATCAATGTTCATACAATCAATCAATCAAAACCGATTGATTTTTATTGTTTGATTAGATTTATGATGTGAATGGTGGTGATTGAGGCTTAAAGCGGGCGAGCTCGAACTATTAATCAAACTATGTAATTTGGCTGGTTAAACTCGCTGTTAGGCTGAGATTATGTCTCTATATTGTTGTAAACTTCTGTTAAAAATTATTTGAAAAAATTTTAAATACAATGTAAAAAAAATTAATTTTTTCCGTGGAATTTGAATTTATTTAAATATTCATATTCATATTCATTCATGTTCGTATTTATACATTCATCTTCATATATTCATATTTATATTTATATAAATGGATTTTATAAAAAAATCTTTTTTTATTTATGACTTGAATCCATTGTTTTCCTTAAATAAAAAATAAATAAATAAAATCATATGTTATAATATATTTAACAAACAATTTATGTTAATCAGTGTGTAGTATTTATTTGTAAAACTTTATTTCAAATGGAGATTTTTAATTGAGCTCAATCATTATTATATATATAAAGGAGTTTTAAATTAATGATTTATGCTATGTGTTGTGTGTGTGACAGAGATTTTGTGATAGTTTAGATCGATCTTTAACTTAAATTATAAAATAAATATCAAGATTTAAAAATATATAAACAGTAAATATATAAATTACACCCTAGAAAATATATATGTAAGCACGTGTTTAGATCGTAGAACTAAGTTTGGATATTTCTAATTTCAAAATTCCTTAAAATGAATATATAAAAATAAAAAAAAACTAATTTTTTAACAAATAAAAAAATACAAGGAAAATTTTCATTATTATAAATTATTTTTTACAAAAAAAGAAAATAATCAAGTTTTTCAGTTTTTCCATTATCAGTTTTTTACAAAAGTGGTGGTGTATGTATTGTATTTTGAAAACAAGCGGGTGTGATTTTTTAAAAAATTTGTATCACAATTTTTTATTACACAAAATTTAATTTTTAAAAATAATTTCACTTTGGATTCATGAGATATGTAATCTATTCATATCCTCTTTTCCCATTTTATAACCTCACCACCTGGGTTATATCCAGCCAGCTATGAAAGTTCTCATTCATGCTTGGGTCTTTATTCTCTTCGACCACTGAAAATCTGGCCTTAATCTCAAGTGGATTGAATTCATCAAGATGATACAACAGTCATATTTTAATTCAGATCTTTTTTAATACCTACCTTTAAGGAATGAATAATTCCCATTTCTCTTCCCCAAATCTGTGATTTGTAAAATTTTCCTTTTTTAGAGCAATATTTGAATTATAGTTATTCAATAGTTGCTGATACTATGATACTATATATATAGAGTATCAAGAACCATTTGAGATCAGATTTTTCTTCATTGACATAATTATTGGTTTTTATTTTTACAACAATATTAGCTGCTGACAAACATTTATTATATATGCCTGGCAAGCACCAATCCATTTTAACACGGTTTGTTTTTCCTCTGAATTAGTGTTCTTTCCTAGATGGATGGGGTTTTTAGAAGAAAAAGATGAAAAGTTACATCTTTTTTAAAACCCTTCCATATACAATCTGATAAAAGAAGAATATGATTTAAATCATAAGGTGTTGGTTTAATTTAAAATCAACCACTACAAGATTTCACATAGTGAAAGCATTGAGCATAACAACCATTTTTACAATATTTTTACAATAACTTCCATAATATTTCATTAGTAATTATTTGTAAAACCATTGTAAAAATGGTCGTTGTGCTCAATGCTTTCACTATGTAAAATCTTGTGAATTACATTTTTTCTATCAGTGAATTGTAACCCATGCATGACCCAAGATTTAGTCTTTTAAAGAACATCTCATTAACATGGGCACATTAATTTACTAGTGGTTTTAAGTTCTCGAGTGAAATGGCTTTATGATGTATTTGTACATTTGAAGAAGTTTAATATTCCTTTTTAAACATTTTTGTAAGGAAAGTTGTAAATAATTGGTTTTGTGTCACGCGAAAGTGGATACTAATTTATTTATTATTATCTGGTGTGATATTTATCCGCCTGTAAACATATTACGATATGTACAATGGTCTTTTTTTTTTTTTACGCAATTCCCCCTCCTTGCATCCAATATTCTTGTTCTTATTATTATCAGATTGTAAAAATGTCAAAAAAATATTTTCTATCAATTGTTAAAGAAATCTTTTATATTCACAATAAATGTGTTATTATTATTAGATGCATGGTCCAATGAATAGAATGCAAGCAGAACGTCAATTTTTGCGTTAATTAATAAAACAATAACTATCTAATGTATACCATATAAATAATTTATACTTTATTTATTTTATACTATATTCTAACAATATGCCTCAATTAAAGAATCTTAATTTGGTTACATTTATTATCTATTTTTTCTACAATAACTTCTTTATATTCCATTGTATATATTTATATTCATTTGTTTATATTTATTTAAGAGAAAAATTTCATTTTTAAAATTTAAAATTATCAATCAATGCCAAAAAAACATCAATAAAATTTTTCTTCCATTTTTACATATTTATATTTATTAATCATGATGATGTAATCATTACAATTAAAATAAATCTTCTGGAGAAAAATATGTTTGATAAAGTATGATGGACATGTATATTTATCTATTTATTTGTTTATCTAGGATCAATCTTCTTAGATGTAGAATGACAGGGCGGGTAATGCTTATGATGTAGAAATGGCACAGTAATCCACACGAGATTTCCTTCTTTTTCTATCTATCATTTTCATAACAATGACTGTGATATCTGGATAAATGAGAGATTTTTGTATTTAATATGTTGAGGCATATTTTCTGTCAACAATGATAATTAACAATCATTATTATATCTCTTATTTTAATTGTGTAAAATATACACAAGTTATTTGAATAAATGCCAATTCTATTTTCTCTCTTTCCCATAATTAATTATTTGTGACCCACTTTAGAAATATATTGCAAGATGACGCCTCCTAATCCTGACCCTTATTCCCATTTTCATCCTCGTCCTCTTCTTCATTTTGAGTCAAATAATCCATATCATTATTATAATTTTCATTATTATTCCTCAGGAGTGAATTATTATTCAAGAGAATAAATTCTTTATTCATTTATGCTCTTTCTCACACTCATCTCTCTTCATTCATTCATACGAACAAATATATAAATAGATTGAAAGAGTTATTAGATTTCTTGGTTTTTTTTTATCAATCGTGATTTGAACAATCGATCTATTGATCTATTTCTGACAATGTGAAAATTTTTATTTGTTTTCCATTTGGTTATTTTTTATTTACTACCATGTTTATAAAACAATAATAAATAAAGGACGAGAAGAAAGATTATTTGATCTTTTTGTCATGTGATTTATCCTAGCTGCCGATCTCTACATATTAAATGACATGCATTTTGCAAATCCTAATTTACATATTTATAAAATGGCAGCAAGAAATAGTATAAATGCTAAAGGAGAAGCAGCTCCTCAACCTGTAAAAGTTCAACGTTACTGGCCTGGAAAAGCTCCTGTTAGCGTAAAAGTTTATTCATCAGAGGAAGAAGAGGAGGAGGAGGAAGAACAACAAAAACAACAGCAATTATTTGAATTCGTTAATGCTAATAGTAATAATAGTAATAAAAGTAAAAGTAACAACAACAACAACAACAACAACAACAACAACAACAACAACAACAAAAATAATATAAATAGAAGAAAACGACATTATGAGGATATCTCTACTTCTAATACTATAACTACGACATCAACAAAAGCTGCTGCTACTGATGCTCAACAAATAATTGGTCACTATGAAGAAGAAGATTTGGAAGCTCGTAGAGTAAGAAAACAAAAGGCGTTAGAGAAAAGACGTCAAGAAGAAGAAAGACTAAAAGCATTAGAGGAGGCAGAAAAGGCCAAAGAAATTAGTTTTAAAGACAAGAATGAAAAAGAGGAGGTTAGGAAATCTTTTTTTTATTTTGAAAAAAATGATTATAATAATAATAGTATTGTTTCTTTTTGTTAGGATAGTGAGAGCGAGGAAGAAGAGGCATCGTCTGAATATGAGACTGATTCAGAAAACGAAGAAGAGTCATCAAGGAAACTATTAAAACCAATATTTATTCCAAAGTATGTTTGATTTTTATATAAATAACATTATTATTAAATAATATTAATAAAAACTTTCAACTTGATATATCATCCCTCGACTCATATATATTGATTGATAGAGCTCATAGAGAATCAATTCATGAAAAAGAAAGAAAAGAAAAAGAAGCAAAAGAAGCAGAACTTAAACGATTACGAGAGCTTGAAGAAAGAAAAAAAGAATCGCATGCTATGTTAGCTGAACAAATTCAAAAAGAATTGCAGAAAGAATCAGTTGAAAAAGCTACTGCTATTGAGGATGTTGATGATACTGATGGTCTTGATGAACAGGCTGAATATGAGGCTTGGAAATTACGTGAATTAAAAAGAATTAAAAGAGACAAAGAAGAAAGAAACTCGTATGTTTAATAAATAATTTTGAATAACTTGATTTTCAGTTAATATACAATTATATCATTATTTATTAGTCGTGAAAGGGAAAAAAGAGAAATTGAAGAAAGGCGTAATATGAATGAAAAACAACGTCTAAAAGAAGATTTAGAACTAGTGAAGAAACAACGCGAAGAAAAATCAAAAGGGCATTATAAGTTTCTTCAAAAATACTATCATAAAGGCGCCTTTTATTTGGTAATTAGTGAAGAGTGTGTATATATATTATTATCATATAAGCGATATTCATCAAAAATTTTTTTAGAATAATGAAGATGAAATCTTTAAGAGAGATTATACTGAAGCAACACCTGATGAAGCTGGTATGATTCAATTTTGGGAGTTTAATAATATATTATATTTTAATTACTGCATGTATTTATTATTATTATTATTATTATTATTATTATTATTATTATTATTATTTTTTAGCTCATAAAGAACTATTACCGAAAGTCATGCAAGTTAAAAATTTTGGTAGAGCAGGTCAAACTAAATGGACACATTTGGCAGATCAAGACACTTCAAAGGTATTGATTGATTAATTGATCTATTAATTCATTCAGTAATAATAACAATAATAATAGTATTAATACTTTTTATATAAATAATTTTTTATTTATAGAAGGATTCTGCTTGGACACAAAAATCCGATATAAATAAACGTACTGCAACAAAATTAGGTGGATTGCATGGTGGATTTGAAAAACCAACATCTAAAAAGCGCAAAACTTAATTTGTGGTCCGCCAATCAACAATAGAAATATAAAAAGGGGTAATTGTCATATTAAAATAAAGAGCGTCTGGTTCCCCAGATTTATATATTTAAAAAATTCAAGTTTGTTTAAAATGTTACATTAATTCAAAGATAAGACAGACTTAGGAAAAGGCTAGAAAAGCAGGTTTTTAATTAATAAACGGGCCACATTGGAAAAAGTGAGGTTAATCCAATCCCCAAATGAGATGGTAATTTTACATTTTTAATAGTAAAATTTTTTTAGGTTCTTTTACCAGGACCCAGCTGCAGCAGTAACCTATCTATATAGTTTTCAAGTCCTGTTTTACCACATATCAAATTTAATCATAATAGATTTAATATCCCATGATCTACATATTGAGCCACAAACTTACACATTCATCATCATCATTTATTGTAATATAAATATAACTTGTTGGCTAATATTTTTTTCTGTTTAGTTTGATAATTAGAAAATCTGCTCAGTTGATATTATTACTACTATTCATTCATCTTGACCATCTTGATCATTGTGATTGACAAGAGGATCCAAATTTATTTTATTATTACCATTTGGAGATAAATTTACACACACCCCTTTTTTCATCCTCTTTCCATTCTTATAAATTAATTGATTATTTTTTTATAAGACAATATAAATTAAATATTAATAGTAAAATCATAATAATTATAGATTTTATGAAATAAAAATAAAAAAAAAATAATGTATAAAATAATAAAATTAAAAATATATAAATCTTTTATCTTAAATTTTGAGAAGTGTTGTTGTTAACTGGATCAACTGTTGTTAAAGTTTCTGCACTTAAAATAGAATGTGCAGAATTATCCAATTTTTTCCTACCATCAGAAACCAAATGCCATTCTTTTGCATCTTCATATCCCACTCCAAAATCATCCTCTAGAACTTCTGGATGTTCTTGAGCATATCTGTTAAAAACTCTATGTAAACTTTCAACCATTGGATCCCTATACAATGTAATAGCTCCATGTTCCCTATTAATTCTTTCTGTCACTTTGGTTAATCTTGCTTGATTTTTAGGGTGTTTCAAACAATTTTCATTATCTTCCTGATAATATTGCCTTTGTAACCAAAGCTTTTGTTGAGTACGTGACATGACATTTGGTGGTAGTGGTGGTGAATATTTGGATTGATTTTGATTTTGTTGTTGTTGTTGTTGTTGTTGTAATTGTTGCAGTAATTGATATTCATCAAGAAGAAGAGGCAGCTCTGATTCACTTGTAAAAGAATCATTATTGAATATTTTCATATTTTCTGATGTAGGTTCTGTGATGATGGTAGCAATAGATGTTGTTGTTGTTGTTGTTGAGGATGTTGATGGTAATGATGAAAAGTTAGGCTGATTTTTTAAATTAATATGTTTATTCACAATTTTTGTATGATCGTTGTTGTTTGCGTTCTTTAATATTGCTACTGCTGAAGAAGAAGTGTTATTATTATTATCAACTTTATTTAATAAAGATGGCTTGTTGTTATTACTATCACCTCTATTATTGTCATTATCATCCACATCATCATCATCAACATCTTTTTTACCATTATCATTTATTTTAGTGTCACTTATTATACCTCTATTGTCATCATCATCATCTATTTTACCATCATTATCTATTTTACCATCATCACATATTTCACTGTCGTCACCTTTTTTATCATTACCAATTATTTTGCTTTTATCATTATCATCTTTTATTATACCATCATCATTATAATATTCTATCTTACCATCATCATTATCATCTTCTATTTTACCATTATCATCTTTATTAGCAACAATTTTTTTACCATCAGCTTTAATATCATCATCATCTTCACTATTACTACTATTATTATTACTAGCATTATTGGATATTGTTTTATTAACATTGTTTATTAATGTGTTGGGAATATTATCAGAAAGAGCACCATTGGAAATATTTTTTTCAATTGTAGTTGTTTGTGTGGTGGCAATCGGTGTTGTAGTGGTGGTTGTTGTAACTTCTTCAAAAGATTCCGATGTTTTATCTATTTTATCTGGCATGATGATAAATCGATTCCTCTTTTTTTTATTATAATTTTAGTGAGGAAATTTGTTTGTTAACATTAGAAACAATTTATTTTTCATCATGGACAGTTACACAAAATTGGCATTTATTTATATATATAACGCTTTTCGTGTTACAAAACACGCATACCGTGCTACGCGCGAATAAAAATTCAAATAAGTTGGGTTTGCGTCATCTTCATCGCAAAGAGCAAAAAAATGACATCACTCGGGCCAAGACAATAGTCTATTTTATTAAATTCGAAACATATGAATAGG
>CAJVPN010001626.1:0-12965 GCA_910592215.1 Entrophospora candida
GTAATCTGCAAATTAAAAAAAACCGTTAATAATAATGAAACAGAATGAATATTCTAATTAAATAGGATGTTATTCCCCGTGACTAGTGTGTGACCATTTTGCGAAGCAAATGGTTACACGCTAGTATTAAAAAAATTTAGTCGAAATTTTGACCAACTAGTAGTCGACTAAGGATTTTTTGGACGATTCCAACCTCTAAAGAGGATACTTTGACTGAAGAAACACCGACAGAAAATCTTGAGGAAGTGGATCTTGTTAAATTTAAGAGAATTTATGAGAAAATGGAAGACCAAAAAAAATGGATCTTAAATTCTGGTAAAGTGGTGGAGGATGAGTTATATAGGTTTGGAATTAGATGTGAACACGAGCAGTAAGTCTATTTTATGTTTGGAATATGATATAAGCTGTCGGTCTTGGATCTCAAGATATTAACATCATCTTTCTCAAAAGCCCTTGCCACTCATTCATTGTAGATCCTTGTGATGAAAATTACATTGAAAAAGGAATTTTTAATAAAACAGAATTAGATGAAATTCATACTTATAAAATAAAACCTATTCCACAGATGCCTCAACATTTATTAAATTATATTGGTAGTTTTCATGCTGTAAGTATTTTTCATTTTAATATTTGAATAAAAGCATCATATGCAAATAATGACCTACTTGTTTATATACAGAAAACTTTTATTGTGACACATTAATTATTATTATTATTTTTATAAAAATTTTTTTAAAAAAAATAACAAAAAAATTTTAAAATGAAATATTATGGGCAATGCCCGAAGAAACTTTATAGTTAATCTAATGTTACGGTCATTTAATACTGTTTGAATCTGTATTTCACGATTACGATCTTGTGGTTTCTGTGGGGATCGTGGTGTTCCTCGCAAGACCATTTCTACGTCAAGTTCGACTTTACTTTGATTGTCGGTAAAGTGTCCTGTCGGTAAAGTGAGTGTCGGTAAAGTGTCCTGTCGGTAAAGTGGGTGTCGGTAAAGTGTCCCAGATCCGATTAGAGTTTAATTATATTATGAGCGCAATCAAATTTTTGATAGATGTGGGATTTATTTTTCTTTTAATATCTTTTATTAATTAATAACTTTGTTGATACATATTTTTTCTATTTTTTTGTATCATCATCGCCTAATTCAAAATAGATTTTAAATAAATTGTCAATAATAATCATTGTAATGATGGAATTAAATGATCTTTAATTTCACCAAAGTTTTTTCTTAAGTTATGATTTTTGATTTTAGTCAAGGACTTTGGCTTAAGCCAAGGTTTTTTTTACTTTCGTCATTTTTGACTCAATAGTAGTGGACTTGATAATATTTCGAGTTAGGATGGTTATCAACAGCTATTGGAAAACTTTAAATTTATGCTGAAAATTTGGAAACAATTGAATTAATCACAGTGTAGGGTTTTATCCTTTAGGCCACCCCAATAAAAAAACTGTATCTAAGAGTAATTCTATTATTAATAAAATAAAACTCAAAAAAATTCAAATCACGATTACCAGAAAATGCATAAAATCTCCATATATAGTGCTAGTGTTAAACTCAACCTTTAAAGTGTCATTAGAAGAGTAAATAAAATTGACGTCATTTATTATTAACTGTTACAATGTTATCAATTTTTGATTGAATTTGATTTTTATTTGCTTTTTGTCCAACCTCCCTCATATAACCTAATTGGTTCCTGCGAGTATTGCAATTTCAAACAATGTTCAGTATTTCTTTTTTAGTAAACATAAAGAATTAATTTAAAATTTCCTTTCCAAAGTATTATCGTTATTTTTTCTCCATTTATTTTCCAAAATGGAATATTTTAATGTTAAGAAACTGACATTCTTTTCTAGAAAACTCACATTAATCACTTTTTTATTATGTTTATTTTTGATTCCTATTGTTAGAGCTCCACCACCTCCATTCTCTCCTTCAACTATTTCCATTCCCTCAACTGTTCCTACTTCTTCCACTATTTCCTCTTCTCATACTTTAATTTCATCCATTATTTTCTCTTCATCCCCTATTTCCTCTTCTCATACTCTAATTTCCCCTTCACCTCTTTCACCACCTTTATTAAATGAAAATGTTGATTCATTTTCTGCCACTAATATTGATGATTCATATCATATTTTATATCTTATTGATGTGTCCTTATTAGTATTGGATTTTTTCATTTTCAGTCATTTAGAGTCTTTATATAAAAAGAGAAAAGCTGCTGAATCTGATTTTATAATTATATTAAGTTTTTTAAATATAATTCTCAGTATGCTTGAAATGATTATTGGATGTGATATAACAACAAAGGCAATTCTACAAGGATTAGCAACTATACTTTTATGGGGTTTTCCAGTAATATCAATATATAATGATTCAGAATTTTTGGGTTATAAACCAACCAAGATTGAATTTAAAAAGGACATAATAATTTCTACAGCTTTTATAAATTTTTTAAATGCAGTTCGCTTGTATAATAATTCAAAAGATTACAATTCTTTTAATATTGAAATTTTTAAAATAATTATGATTTTGATCAGTAATTATGATGAGTTTCTAAAACCAATACTATTAATCATTCCATCAACTGTTCAAGGTGTGATCCTATATCCTAAATATGATAATATAATTGTATTGATTACTATTTGTTTATCTTTTGCAACATCACTCATGTTTTTGTATCAGAAAGCTCAAATGTTGGGGAAATCTCAAATGTATTTGGAATTCAATGAATTTCCAAACCTTTTTTTTGTGGAGTTAAAGACAATTTTTCTTAAATTTTGTTTACTTGGTGTATGTTATATAGGAGCAATAGTATATGTTATATCATATATTTTAATTGGTTTGTTTTCATATGGCATTGGCCTCTCTCTTTATTTTCTTTTGATGCCTATTTATTTTGGTATTATTTTCTTCATTATTGGTGCTTTTTTAATTATTATTTCACTAGGATATGTGCAAATGCCAATACAAATATCCTTCATTATGTTTGGGAGTCTTCCTGATATTTATCATGGAATTATTCTCTGTGCTGGACCTTATTTAAAATTTTTAGCAAATTCAGGAAATTATTTAATAATGAATCTTGGCATCTAGACTTGTAACTATTAAATCATTAAAGATGTATGCATGATGTATTTTTTTACTAGAGAAATTTAACAATAAATAATAATGAACTAAAAAAAAAAGAGTGAGAAATAATATTGATTCATCACTCTCTGAAATTTTTCTTTGAGATTTTTAATATTAAAAAAGGAATTTTACAAAATTTATTTTATATGCTTGTAAAGACTCCTTTACTTTCCAATTAAATAAACCAGAAAAATAATATCAATTGGTATATATTAATTAATACATTTATTTCTTGTTGTTATTATTATCATCATTACCAATTTGCTTATTTTAAATTACCTCCCATTCGGACCCGGACACTTTACCGACACCCACTTTACCGACAAGACACCTTACCGACAGGACACCTCACTGACAAGCATTGTGTTAACAATTGCCAAGGACTGTGTGAAGACCTGGATAACTAGCTAAAATTTTGGTTTTTTACTGACAAGTTAAATCAACCGTTAATTAACTAATAACACAATTTATTATCCTTACTTTGCATCAAAAACAAGTTCATAAAAATACAATATAGACACATGTGTCTGACGAAACTGATAAAAATTGCATATTCATGTTATTTTTAATTGTATTTTTATACACAAAAAAATTTTTTTAAAAAAGAATAACAAAAAAAAATTTTAAAATGAAATATTATGGGCAATGCCCCGAAGAAACTCTATAGTTGATCTAATATTACGGTCATTTAATACTGTTTGAATCCGTATTTCACGATTACGATCTTGTGGTTTCTGTGGAGGTTGTGATGTTCCTTGAAAGACCATTTCTATGTCAAGTTCGTCTTCACTTTGATTGTCAGTAAAGTATCCTGTCGGTAAAGTGTCTTTTTGGTAAAGTGTCCTGTCTGTAAAGTGTCCTGTTGGTAAAGTGGGTGTCGGTAAAGTGTCCCCATTGTATCAGACATTTTTGATTAAACACAATTTTTTTTATTAATCCGAATTCTTAATTTCTGGTTATCTGAACTATTATTTTTGGTAACTTGATAATTTAAATTTTAGTCGGAGTTAATAATAATATTATGCATTAAAAAAAATCATATTTCTTCTATATAAATAAAAAAAATAATGAAATTAATTACTGAACTAGAATAATCTTTTTTTGAATGTATTATATAAACACACAAATTATGACATAGATAACTCTTTCCTTGATGATAGAAGATTTCAGGTGTATTGAACACCAAATTCACAGTTTTAGAACCCGAAAAAGATGAAGGTATCCGGCACTAGCATTAAATGAACATTGCATGTTAATAAAAGTATATGCTTTAGATTTGTATCTAGATATAGATAATGAAGAGAGCCATGAGTCCTATCCAGTTAAGGCGTTAATTCATTCATCATTAGTAAAAACTTAGTTGATAAATGCGGAATAAATATATTATTCCTGATTCTTCAGAGACGAGTGAATCTGATACCAGTTTAGATGTACCCAAATTCAGATGAATTGGAGACTCGAAGCTCTACTCCCTCAAAAAATAGCACAAGAATTGGTATGTAGTAACCAACTTTCTATAACAATTTTGCGACCCCAATTGTCCAAAGTGGATGATTGACGTTCTATAATATGCTAACCAAATCGCATCACACAGGATATAGAGTATTTTAATCCAATGTCATGTATCATTGCTTCTTCTGTTTTTACGCGTAAATACGAAGTATGTATAGCCACTTTGTATCTGCGAAGCAAAATGATTAAACTTATTTTTGATGTCAATTTAGGAACAGCGTCAAGATTCTGGGTCCCTACCTATCAGTAACAGATCGCCCATACTAGTATTATTACTATATATATAGATAAATTTTAATGAATCAGCCGTGAAATCCAAAAAATCAGTGATTCTCGATCTTTGATATTATATGCAAGTCTCGTCGGGAAAATCCTTAGATATGTATAAAAGCAGGACCTGTTTGAATATGTTTTATACCACATAACATCCGAATAAAAATTTATTAAATAAGTCATTCAGAAACACGTTACTGTAAAATAGTAATTTTTACATATCACGAAAATAAAATCGGAAAAACTGATCAATATTGTTATTTTATCATCAATAAAATAGTTGTTGACTCACGGAAAATATCTCAAACAACGGAGAAATAAATATTCTAACATTCTAAAATACAACAGACCTTTAATTCTCAGATTAAATTTAAATGAAGGAATTTAAAACTTGAAAATAATTCTACAGTACAAACAATGAGTGCAATCAAATTATTGATAGATGTGGGATTTGTTTTTCTTTTAACATCTTTATTAATTAATAACTTTGTTGATACATATTTTTTCTATTTTTTTGTATCATCGCCTAATCCAAAATGGATTTTAAATAAATTGTCAATAATAATCATTGTAATGATGGAATTAAATGATTTTTAATTTCACCAAAGTTTTTTCTTAAGTTATGATTTTTGATTTTAGTCAAGGACTTTGGTTTAAGCCAAGGTTTTTTTACTTTCGTCATTTTTGACTTAATAGTAGTGGACTTGATAATATTTCACCAAGCAACATTAGTTAGGATGGTTATCAACAGCTATTGGAAAACTTTAAACTTATGCTGAAAATTTAAATTTGTTATAGAAACAATTGAATTAATCAATGCGTAGGGTTTTTATCCTTTAGGCTACCCCAATAAAAAAACTGTGATTAATTGTATCTAAGAGTAATTCTATTATTAAATAAAATAAAACGCATTTTTTAGGATGAGGATTTTCCAGTACATATTCCATACTCAAAAAAATTCAAATAACGATTACCAGAAAATGCATGAAATTTCCATACATAGTGCTCATGGTGCTCAGTGTTAAACTCAACCTTAAAGTGTCATTAGAAGAGTAAATAAAATTGATGTCATTTATTACTGGAAGCACTATTTCAGTTTGTTAACTGTTACAATGTTATCAGTTTTTGATTGAATTTGATTTTTATTTGCTTTTTGTCCAACCTCATAACCTGATTGGTTCCTGCGAATATTGCAATTACAAACAATGTTCAATGTTTCTTTTTTAGTAAACATAAAGATTTAATTTAAAATTTTCTTTCCCAAAGTATTATGAAATAATCACTATTTTTTTTTCCATTTATTTTCCAAAATGGAATATTTTAATGTTAAAAAACTGACATTCTTTTCTAGAAAACTCACATTAATCACTCTTTTGTTATGTTTATTTTTGATTCCAATTGTTAGAGCTCCACCACCTCCACTCTCTCCTTCAGCTATTTCCACTTCCTCAACTGTTCTCACTTTTTCCACTATTTCCTCTTCTCGTACCCTAATTTCATCCACTATTTTCTCTTCATCCCCTATTTCCTCTTCTCATACTCTAATTTCCCCTTCACCTCTTTCACCACCTTTATTCAATGAAAATGTTGATTCATCTTCTGCCACTAATATTGATGAATCATATCATATTTTATATCTTATTGATGTGTTCTTATTAGTATTGGACATTTTCATTTTCAGTCATTTAGAGTCTTTATATGAAAAGAGAAAAGCTGCTGAGTCTGATTTTATAATTATATTAAATTTTTTAAGTATAATTCTCAGTACACTTGGAATGATTATTGGATGTGATATAACAACAAAGTCAATTCTACAAGGATTAACAACTATGATTTTTTGGCTTTATCCAGTAATATCAGTATATTATGATTTAGAATTTTGGGATTATAAACCAACCAAGATTGAATTTAAAAAGGACATAATAATTTCTACAGCTTTTATAAATTTTTTAAATGCAGTTCGCTTGTATAATAATTCAAAAGATTACAATTCTTTTAATATTGAAATTTTTAAAATAATTATGATTTTGATCAGTAATTATGATGAGTTTCTAAAACCAATACTATTAATCATTCCATCAACTGTTCAAGGTGTGATCCTATATCCTAAATATGATAATATCATTGTATTGATTACTATTTGTTTATCTTTTGCAACATTACTCATGTTTCTGCATCGAAAAGTTCAGATGTCTCAGGCTTGGGAACCTCAAATATCTCCAAAACTTAATGAATTTCCAAAACTTTTTTTTGTGGAGTTAGAGACAATTTTTCTTAAATTTTGTTTATTTAGTGTATGTTTTATAGGAGCAATAGTATATGTTATATTATGTATTTTAATTTATTTGTTTTTCTTTGGTATTTTCTTCCCTTTTTATTTTCTTTTTATCCTAACTTATTTTGGTATTATTTTCTTCATTATTGGTGCTTTTTTAATTATTATTTCACTAGGATATGTGCAAATGCCAATACAAATATCCTTCATTATGTTTGGGAGTCTTCCTGATATTTATCATGGAATTATTCTCTGTGCTGGACCTTATTTAAAATTTTTAGCAAATTCAGGAAATTATTTAATAATGAATCTTGGCATCTAGACTTGTAACTATTAAATCATTAAAGATGTATGCATGATGTATTTTTTTACTAGAGAAATTTAACAATAAATAATAATGAACTAAAAAAAAAAGAGTGAGAAATAATGTTGATTCATCACTCTCTGAAATTTTTCTTTGAGATTTTTAATATTAAAAAAGGAATTTTACAAAATTTATTTTATACACTTGTAAAGACTCCTTTACTTTTCCAATTAAATAAACAAGAAAAATAATGTCAATTGGCACATATTAATTAATATGTTTATTGCTTGTTGTTGTTAATATCATTATTATTACCCTCTCATTGCATCAGACATTTTTGATTAGATCTTATTAAAGTAATTTAAACATATTTCTTTATATTTAATTACATTAGTTATTGTAAAATAATTATTATGGAAATTATACATAGTAGCGATGTCAACCGGATTTTAAAGTAATATTTTCAACCGTTAGTTCAAAACTGTTTGTTAGTGAAACCGCCCATCCCTAGCTTCAGTACAGTGCTGACTTTCTATATATCCCTTTTTATATAATAGGAGTAAAAAGAGTTGCCTCGCTTTTCCTGGTATTTATTTTCCATATAAAAAAAATGAATGAGGGTATTTTTCTTATAACTATTTTAAAAATTAAAAAATATAATAAAATAGAATTTGCATCTTAAATTAATATTTTGCTTTATAATAATAATATTTAGCCAAATTCTACATTATAAATTAACTAAATAATTTTATTCTTTATCATATGTAATAACCAGGGAGTAAGTATTATTGTTATGATTGATTTTTAAAACGTAAAATAAAACATACAGCACATCTAATTAAATAAGATATTATTGAGAAGGTAGTTATGTAGCATTAAAAAAATTTAAAAACTCTCATAAAAAATTTGATATAATTAATTGACAATTATTGATTTTTAAATAACATTAATTTTTTATTAATTTTCATAAAGCTTCAAAATCACATTAAATTTATAGGACCATGGTATAAGAAAATTGTTAATATTTATGGTATTTCACAAGATCCAGATACAAAAGAATATGTTTCAATAATGAAATATACAGACAGTGGAAGTTTGAAAAAATATATAAAATTAAAGCATAGAAAATGGGACAAGAGAATTAAAATGCTTTACAATATTTAAAAGACTTATGCATCATGATCTTCACTGTGGTAATATTTTATATTTTCAACATTTATCCCAAGCAATGATTGCAAGATTTAGGGTTATCAGGTCCAGCTGATCAAGAACCATCAAGTCAAAAATGATATATTTGGAGTATTGCCATATGTTGCACCAGAGGTTTTAAATAAGAAACCTTACACACAAAAATCTGACATCTATAGCTTTGGATTTTAATGTTAGAAACATCAACATGTCAACAACCATTCAAAGATCAACAATATGATCTAGATCTTGCTTTCAAGATCTGTAGCAGCTTAAGGCCTAGTTTTTCAGATAATACTTCAGAATATCATATTAAATTAGCGCACAGATCCACAGATGCTGATCCTGAAAAAGATCAACAGCAAATGAAATTTTAGAAATTATTACTCTTTGGAAAGATGCAAGTTGATTCATATCCATATCAATCAAACAGGCCTAATTATTCTGAAAAACAGCTTGATGAATTAAAAGGAATCAGAAAAATATTTAATAAAACCCCTTTAATCCTTCAACAATTACAGCAACTGTTCATCCAAATGCTGTTTATACAATTAGATTATTGAATTTTCCAAATCTTCCCCAACCTGTAAATTCCAATATAGTTGCAATTATTGGTAATTGATTTAGATAATATTAATAATGGTAATTATTTGATTATTGATTTAAAAGTCATGACATCAATATCAATATCAATATTAATATTATTTTTATTATCATATTTATAGATTTTAATCAAATGAATTTGAATAATAATAATAATGGTAATTATAATCAATTATTTAATTGTTAATTATCAATTTCAACATTAATATTGTTTTTATTATGTTATAAATTATCACATTTATAAATTTTATTCATCTGATTATTGGAATTTCACATTGGTATTATAAGGAAGTGCTATTTGGTGAACAAATACTATCATAATTAGAGTAAACCATTCATTGTGATTGAAATGATCTATCATCGTTCCACTTATTAATATTTTTATTTTTATTAATATTTTTATTTTTATTTTTATTTTTATTTTTATTTTTATTTTATATTTTTTTATTATCATCTATAAATACTACAAATAATAAAAGTGTTCCTCAGATGATTTGTTCATTAGTCAGGGTATAATATTGTGAGATTCATGTAAGTAAATCAGTATAGAAACAACAGATAAGTTTTAGAAGACCGATTCAAAAGTAAAGCCTGGATGTGTAACATAAGTTGATTCTGACGATGAAGGAGTATCTTCTCTAGTGGTAACTCAATCCGAATAAAATAATATTAATCAAGTCAAGTGGAGTTATTTTTTTTCTTCAGGGTAAGATTTTCCTTCCCAAGCAAGTATATACCCATTTTGTTTATTGATTGATCTATTTGAGGGAATTCTTGGTGTACCTTTTATGATATTGGCTGACTTGTGCATTTATAAACGCAGAACAAAGACGCAGAACATCCTGATGATATTAAAGAGGGAAAATAAATTTTTACAGTTCCATCCAGATTTGGGTAAACCGAAAAGTGTAAATCGACAAGACACTCTGATGGATTTTGCATTAGTCTGGAAATAATATAGTTGATAATTTCATTCAAATTTTAAAAGGGAACAATTTAAATCTATAACGGAAGGATTTTGCTGTTATCGCCAAACAAAAAAAGCCAACTTTGATCATGAAAACACATTGCTATTATCATATTAAACTTGACGCGATTTGAATTTCATATGAATGCTCTGACTCATTCACATATCAACAATTAGGTGTTTACTATTATCATGACTAATACAAAAATGATGTTAATTTCGTTAGCATAAAAGATAATAATAATTATGTTTTAAACGAACACTAATTAACTCCAAATTAATTTTAACAAAAAATTACATTGATAATGATATATATACTAAATCAAATTAGGTAAATATTGGAAGATATTTGATGTATTTGATTAGTCACATTCTGTTATCGTTATAATGATTTCAGCTTGTCTTCTAAGGTAAAATGAAAAGGCTGTTAAGAATGAGAATAAAAGAGATATAACCCCGATAACAAACCCGTTACTGCCAAATTTTTTAGTTAATCCATATTGACCATCAGTTATAGGATAAAAATTATTGATTTTTAAAAAAAGATCAATTTGTCCTCCTATTGCTAACAAAATGATCAAAGAATTGGATAATGCGAAAATCAACGCCGGACTTCTGCTGGTCATATAATTACGAATGCACAGCAATATTAATACGAATGATGTCATTGCACCTAAAAATAACTAATTTGTTATATATAATATTTCATATTTTTAAATAATTAACAAGTAAGTATATTACCAATAGTATACATGGACAACAATAATTTTGTGCTTTTAGCTGAAATGCCCAAATCGTCATTATCAACACCATCACTTATGCATGTTAACATAGTTACATTTGAGTCGATTTGGGTGATTTGCTTACAAATGCCATATATTCCAAATATAATTTCTTGTCGATTTATACCATCGTTAATTATCACAACACTCGCAATATAAATTGACTTAATTATTGGCACACCAAAGTTTAATAAAAGAAGACACACAAATGTGATAAACGACAGAACAGTTCCAATAACGTTTGCATTTTTAACAAGGTTAGCCGAAACCACCCCCATCGCTTATAAAGGAATCGTTTTTAATAAAAAAATACGGGATAAGACAAGGATTTCGATACAAATTCAAAAACTAAACGGAGAATCATTTTTCGTCATAATTTCTCAAATTAAAAATATGTAAACACATGCTCCTTTGTTGGTTTTTTATTATTCTATTATTAACATGCGCAAAATTTTTTTGTCTTGGCACTTTTAAAATGTTATATAAATTTAACTATGACAAAGATTGGCCATATGAAAATATGAAAGCTCAATTTTTTGTCATAGACATTTCTTCATTTGGCAATTTTAACCATCAATGAAATTTAGCATACATGATGCGAAATCGAAATACTCGTGGCAAAAATCAAAACCAATGCTGTGATCCTTTTGAATTCCTTAAACCGTTCGGTTGGTTTCGGTTTCAGATCAGAATTGGTTAAAATTGTTTATAATTTATTCAGAGGAGAAATAATAATAATTCTACTGGAAAAAGACACTAAAAATTGTATGGGCTACGATAGTATTCACATGGAAGCCATTACTACTACTGCGGATACGATGTAGTTCACATCTCTTTGCTGTTTGATTTTTATTTCGATTTTAGTCAAAGCTTTTATATTAAGATTAATATTAAGTTTGAATTCGAAATGTTTAAGATCCGATTGTTCAAAATTATTTTCAAGTGCTAACCTATTTCGCTATCATGTGTGAATTTTAGCAGTTGTATTATAAGTTTTTACTTTAGTATGACTTTTGATTTTAGTTAAGAGCTTTGGCTTAAAGTCAATATTTTTACTTTCGTCATTTTTGACTGGATAGTAGTGGACTTGATAACATTTCGCCAAAAAAACACAACATTAGTTGGGATGGTAATCAACAGCTATTGTAGAACTTTAAACCTATAACTAAAAATTCAAATTTATGCTTATGTAAACAATTGAATTGATCACTGTTAATCTTGTTTGATGAAATTTTGCAATTAAAGCAAGAATGTCGTAAGTAAATTGTTTTAAAATAAACAAAAAAAAAATAAATATATTTTTTTATTTTTATATTTTTCTTCATCACTCGTCTAAATTTTTCTTTTGCTAATACAAACTCAATTCCCACACATTCATTACCCGAACATTTTTTAATAACGTGATACAGTCAAACCTTGTCATAACGAATTTTGAACTAGTACAAATTTAGAAAGTATCTGCAGAAATATCCAACCAAATACAATATTTCTGCAGATACTTTCTAAATTTGTACTAGTTCGAAATTCGTTATGACAAGGTTTGACTGTATATGATCGGGGTAGATAAAATTATCAAATAATTGGGTACTTTAATAATCGGCGGCCAAAAAAATTATCCACTAGTATCATAGTGCTACGTACACTCTGCCCTTAATGTTAAAAAAATAGACTTTTATTTTTATTTTTAATCTTCCACCCTTTTTTTTAACTATTTCCTCTTCCATTGTTTCCAATTCCTCAATTATTCTCACTTCTTCCACTATTTCTTCTTCTCATGCTCTAATTTCCCCTTCGTTTATTTCACCACCTTTATTACACGGAGATATTGATTCATCTTCTGTTGTTAATATTAAGGTTTCTGGTCGAAACTGCTTCTATTAGTAGCCGAAATTGCCCAAATACTTTGGGCAAAAATTATTTTTTTA
>CAJVPN010001627.1:0-12932 GCA_910592215.1 Entrophospora candida
TAATTCAATAGATTCACCTTCACGGAAATATAACAGCTCATTGGCGAATTGGAAACCAGCAGTTGGTTTATCTTTCTTAACATTGATAGTCAGTTGATTAGATTCATTGAGTTTCTGGCTACATCCTACCACATCTGTTATCCTTGTTAGAACCACTGAATATACACCTGGAATATTAAATTGTGGTGAATTGATTGCATGACTTGGTCCTTCAATGGCTCCAACTGTAAATGAATTCCTCTTTACCGAATTAAAAACCACTTCATACCTATGTGAATGAAAAAAAAGAGTGGGTGAGTATTTGTGCAAGTATGGGCATCATTGATTATAATATGAAAATAAATATGTATTTATAAATGTCTTGATGTAATTTGTAAACTTCATTAAAATAGCAACTTACGTTAATACAAAAGGTTCAGATCCCAAGAAATTGACAACAAATTCAACATAATTACCAACACAAGTATTAATGGCAGGTTTATGATCGATGTCTTTGAAAAAGGCAATAGGTTTCGGGTGAACTTTCTGAGTGTAGACAACATTATCAATTTTAACACCTTCACGATATACATTATCATATAAATGATAAAATTCATATCGATATTCTCCAGAAATATCTGGTTTTATTATTTCAGTGTGGGTTTTCTTTTCACTTTTTATCAGTTTTGACTGCCTTGTACCATTGAATGTTACTGCATATTCAACATGCCTTTATAATTAATAATTAATATATTTAAAATTAAAAAATTTGTTAATAATAAACGGTTATATTAATTATTATAATTGTAATTATATCAACCATATAACAACTGTGAAGTTTACCATGGATGAACGCCAGTAAAAGTAAGGATCACCTCAAGACCAACTTCTCCGGGACAATTCTCAGCAGGTATAGGGATGGTTTCAATTTTGACTGTTGGTGGGAATGCCATCAATACTGATTTCATTGAAGGAATTAGAATTTGACCTGAACATTTTTCATCATTAACTCCCAGCAATTTATACGTTCCTGACTTATTAACACTTATGGAAGTTAGTTTATTTGTATCATAGTCTACCATTAAATCAAGTATCTCATCTGGATTTTTTGAAGTGGTGACAGCATATTGATCAACACCCTCTGTCCAATATCCAACTTGTACTTTCCACGGTGCTATATATATATATATATTTAATATTTAACATTTAATATTTAATATTTTTTTGATTTTTTTTACAAATAACAAAAATTGATATTTACCATGACCAGTTAGAACTAGATAAATTATAGCAGATTTCTGAGGTCGAAAATGTTCAGTTGATTCACTATAAAAACTTGCAGTAGGTCGTGAATTAACATTGAAATCAATGGAAGATGTCAAATCATGTGATTTTTTTGTGTATACACGAGTATTATTTAAAAAGTCTTGAACTTGCAAAATGGTTAGACGATAAATGGCAATTGTGTCAGCGGTAAGATTCAACGGTACTTCAATCTGTTGATTGGTAACCCACTCATAATTTCCAATAGCTGCCAGGCTTTCAGCTTCAGCTGCTGTAATAGTTGAAGTATAATATGATGGCATGACATCATTTATTGACATATTAACCACGTCGAATTTTACTCTTCGTTCATAGATCACATTTAATGGTGGCACACCATTCAGAATCAAGTTGACATTGAGATCATCATTGATGCACAAATCCAATTTAGATTTTGGTAAGAATATAGCTTTAGGACAATGAGGTATTATGGCTTCTCGTTTATAAATTTTTATCCCCATCCCACTATCATCTAATGCCTCATCAAGTTGGTAAACTCCAGGCCTAAACACTGGAAGATAGACATAGACAACATCCTGGATAACATCAATGAAACGATTATTTTGAATGTCTTTTTTTTTGTATTCGTAAAAAGTTTTCAATCCTGTTTCGAAATCTATTATTTTAAATTTGATATTTATTGGTGATGTCTTGTTGAATAGAATTGGTACTTTCATCATCTTAGTGCTGGCACTTTTTTTCCTATTATAATAATCATCTGTTGAACTATCTATACAGAATTTATCATCATCTGGATTTAATTTTGCAGTTGCATATGGTAACAATCTAACTGTATGTTTACCTTTTATGTGGGATGTATTATGTCTTATAACTAAATATATATGTATGAGTGTGAGTGTGCGTGTGAGTGTAAGTTTGATTTTAAATATTTTGTTTTAATATAATATTATATTTTAGTTAGTAATTTTACTTTCTATTTTTATATCCTCTTCAGAACTAACAGCTCGTACTTTTTCAGTCTTTAACTTTTCATATTGTTTTTGAACTATATTTATTATTATTTATTTATTAGATATTACCAGAAGAAAATAAGCATCTAGTTAGAAATCATTAATCATTAATCATTTACAGATAAATAAATAATCAATCAATCAATCAATCAATCAATCAATTTGCTACTAACTCATTAAACTTGACACACTTAGTATTTCTGATAAGGGTCTAATAACTCCAATTTCTAAAGCCTAAGAGAATAAACGTTAAATTATATACGCATATGTATATTATCTGCGTTTGTATAAAGTAATAATAAAGTATATATTTGTACAAATTTTTACCGAAGCAGGCTGTAGAAAAGCGTAGTTTATAGTACTCATAACAAATATAAAAAGTAGCCAGCGCCAAAGAGGATGCTGTAACCAAGGTATTCGTAATATGTACAAAGTAAGGAAGTAGATCGAGTCAAATATACACCATTTTAACCATATATCGTACGTTGATGATGCGAGTATTGATTTATCCTCTGGAGAAGAGTAATAATAGTTGAAAAAATCAAGTATTTTGATTGCAAGCAAGGCAACAAAAGTTGAGACGGCTAAAAGTCTTTGAGTTGGTGCTGCTATTATTTCGGTTGGTATTAATGGTAATGTTTGTTGGTTCAAGTCGCGTAAAGTTCGTGGATTATTATCATTCATGTCTATATATATTTATGATTAAAATTAAAAAAAATTTTTGATTTTTATATCACATGATCCCTATTCGATGTTTGTGTAACAAATTTTGAAAATCCTCGATCTAAATAAATTTTCATATGTTAAGAAATTGATAACTCGGTAAAATAGCATTACTATATAAAATGTTTTCCTGAATCAGATGTGGGCTATTAAATATTTCTAAATATGTTATTTTGAGATGAGAAAAATAATAAATTTTAATTCGAGCGAAACCTTGTTGTGAATATGGTTAGATGATGCTTTAGCCTTAAAAAAATTACCAAAATTAGTGAGTTTATTCCTAATATTTATTAATATGATACAATGATAGCAAAACACTTCATTCATTCGTACAATGTATGTATGCATATACATGCATATTCAATTGATCATTCACTAACTAAAATAATCTATATTTTATTGGCTCATTCAAAATTTAAACTGTAATGTATATTTGTTATTAAAAGAAGTTGTATCAGTATTTGTTGTTGTCATTCAATGTCAAATCCACTTGTGCATCTAACACATTCACATCTTTTAGTTGTAAGGCTCTGCAATATCATTACTATATCTTTACAAATCTATCAAAAATATGTCATAATTAAACTGTATGTATTTCAAACTCTGATCAAAATTTAATTTTATAATAAATATATTACACATAACTACAACTTAATTAACTTAATTCATGAAAGTCACAGGTAGTTACAGATTCTTTTTGGTAAAAAGTTTGTGCATTTTTTTTTTGGTTTTTTTATAAATTATAAATAAATGTATTATTTTCCTGAAAGTTATTTCTCTTTTATAAGGAATTTTTTTCTTTATAATAAAAATATAAGAATAATAAGACTATATTAATTAATATAAATAAATATAATAAATATATATAAGGAGTATACAAACACTCGGTACAACAAAAAAAAATCCATATTTTTTTTTTTAAAAAAAAAAAAACTTAATTAAAAAATTTACAAATGCCAGAGCCAATTTTATCAACTTTTAAAAACTTTATTCCTTCTTCTGAGCAGTTTGGTTCTATTGGAGCAACTACTACATCAACTGTAAATAATACAATTAATAATACTACACCAATATCAACAATGTTGACATCAACCACTTCAATAATTACAACTCCAATAACGTCAATATCGTCTAAAACTTCTGCTGCCACATCGTTTACAACTACGTCCTTTACTAATTCAATCCTTTTTTCTCAAGATGAAAACAAAACCTTTGTTGAACATTTGCAAATACTTGTTAAAATAGAGCCTCCAAACACAATCATTTATCATGCTCTATCAACTGACTTGCCCATACCTAATCTATTAGAAATATTTCAAACTTCTGCTCAAAAGATTGACCACTGGTTAGAATATGCTAATGTCACTATACTTGCATTAGACTTTGACATAAAGGAGGGTGTTAATATTAGGAATGTTAGTGAAATGGATGTGCTAATACACAAATATGCCTCTAACATTGATTTATTACAAGAACTTTTTCAATTAACTCTATCAAAATTAAATAGTGGTGATGATCAAAATTATAAAGACATCAAAGTTACTTTTGACAGAATACATTCAGACTGGTTAGAAGTAAAATCTTTTTTTGCAAAGGTAAAAAAAGAAATATCAGAGTCAAAACAAAGACGCGAATTCTTGGATAAAATGGATCAAATTTTAGCATCTATAGAAGAATTAGATATAAGTATATTTGAATATCAGGAACAAAGACATAGTGACAATAATCAAAATAATAATGAGTCATCATTTCCTTTTCCTAGATTAAGTTCAAGCCCTACCCCAAGAAATAATAGACCAATAACTCCTGGTGCTCCAACTGGCATAATAAATAATGGTAGTAGTAATAATATTGATTTTGATGCTGCTCTCATCAAGTTGGATTCAAAATTAGAACCTTTATCTGCGCGTATTGAATATTTGAAATCTCGTCTAACTGGCTCTAATGCTCCCTCAGATCCCAACGGTATATTAAGGAAAAAATATAATTTGCTAAATGACAAATGGGAGTCATTGAAAAATGAAATGGATTCGTTAAGGGAAGAATTGAAAGAGGATAAATGGGTTGGTGTTTTTAAACAAGTTGGTGGTAATGCTAATCAAATGATGGATTCACTTGAAAGATCCGTCAAACAATGTAAAGATTTTATGTACAGGGCCGCAAACGGGCCTGACTCTACATTGCCTTCAAAATATTTAAAAAATTCATCTTCAAGAGGTATGTTAAATAATAATCAAAGGCCTTATTCAAGAGAATCCAATCAACAACAAAATAATAACAACATACAACCACAAGTGCCAATAACTCCTAGAAATTATCAAAGGCTTTATAAAAATTTCGACGCTAAAAGCAAATATTATGTACCAGCTGTCACAAAACTGTTAACTATGCTTGGTAATAATATTAATAATCAGATGACTCGAGATTGGGACTCAATTAATAAATATAATGCAATGAAAGAAAGATGGGATAGCATACTTGATGGTGTTGATGATGTTCATAGAGACATGCCTGCTCTAGAATACGCGTTAGATGCTTCATTAATCCCAAGTAATTCACCTCCCTCTTCAATACCCTCCTCAGTAGCTTCATCGCCACCAATTTCTCCCAACGTGGGGCCAACAAATCGTCGGCCTGTATCTCCATATAGAAGAGTTGTATCTCCTACAGAATATGGATATTCTTCATCGCCACCAAGGAATAACAATAATTTGATGTCATCTTCCACGAGATCAAAATCACCGTCTCCTCCAAATGGTCGCAGGTCCGTCAGCCCACCACCAAGCATATCGTCAGACCGGCAATGGAACCCTCATCATCAACACCAAAATCATCAACAACAACAATATAATCATAACTATTACGATCATAATCAACATCATAATCAAGATCACCATTATAACCAAGATCACCATTATAATCAAGATCGCCATTATAATCAAGGTTATGTTAACAATAATAGTCATAATAGTCATCATCATAGTAATAATAATTATCATGGTGGTGGTGGTGGTAATTATCATGGAAATAATTATCATCGCGCATTATCACCTCCACCAAAAAATGGAAGATCAAAATCATCTAGCAGATCTGGATCACCGATTCGTCCAACTTCTACCAGACCAATATCACCAGATCGTGTTAATCCATCAGCAATACCACGCCCCGTTACAAGTATGGGTATAGGTTATAGGTCACAATCAAGAGCTGGAGCAAGGTCATTTTTACCAAAACCTAGTACACCTCAACCAGGTATGACACCAACAATGTCTCGTCTAGAAATGATCTCGCCTACATTACCACCAATCAACTCATTTTCATCGTCAAGACGTAATAACCCAGTAAGGTCGCCAACACCATCGTCAGTGACAAGTAGTACATCGATAACACCAGAAATTTATGATGATAATAATAATGGTAGACCAATTACTCCAACAGATACTTTATTACAAAGGTCCATGTCTTCTTCTGAAACACGTTCAAAATACGTACCATTAAAAAATGATCCACTAGACATTGAAGTGGCAAAGGTGGTAAATTCATCGCCATTAGCGGTAAAGGTGGAAAGGGTATCAACTGGTACGGGAAAATATTATTTTGGTAATGAGAGTGTTGGACGTGATAGAAAAGTGCATCTTTGTAAATTAATGAATTTTGCAAGTGGTCGAAATAAAGTTATGGTTCGTGTTGGAGGAGGATGGCAAGATTTAGACATGTTTTTATTAGATCATAGTTTAATGAATGTTAGAATTTAATATATATTTTATTTATAAATTTCTTTTTTTTTATTTATACTTCAACTTTAGAATTGTACAGGTATCTTTGTTGTTCAAATAGTTTTTATTTTAGATAAACTTTATTTAATTTTTATCACATTATGCATTACATTATATTTATCAAAAGCAAGAAAAAAAAATCAAAAAAAAACATTAATTTTTTTTTGTGTATATATATATAGAAGTTTCTTATTATATGGGCCAGGCAGGACCCGGATTTTGATAATAAAAGTTTTAGTTAGTAAGTTAACATGTAAATTTGGGGTGAAGCTAAATAAATATTAATAAAAAAGTTAGAAAATCCTACCGTAAAAAGTAAAGATATGATGTACAATCACGTGATCTTGTCGATGAGTTAGTTGTTCCAATTGGCCAATGAGATTTTGGTAAAGTTTTTGAAAATTTACAAGGAAAGTACTCAAGGGGCTAAAGGAAGTCAACAACCATGTCAAAAGGAAATAAACATAATAAAGAGATTAGTGATTGTGTGTTAATATGTGATCATGCATGCCATTATGAATGTTTCAAAAATTAGATTTTAAATGCAAATATTGCCTTCAGTATAAACATAGTGGGTATTCAATTTTAGAAGATGATCGGTAATAGTTGCACCACATATGTTTTATATACAAAATGGCCCGTCATCTGACTTTAACTCAATTGTATGCCACCAAAATCACGCCTTCTATTTTATAGATCGCAAAAGTAATTCAATAAAAGGTGAATTAATTCAGATGTTAGCTATAGAAGTCTTTTTAGCATTTGGTAAATTATATGTTCACTGAAAATAATAAACTTAAATTAAATCATTTAACAAATATTATGGACCATAAATAATATTAATAGAAAACCCATGTTCTGTTTAATATTCTGGTTAATAATTTGAATAAGTAAAACGTTTATTTAAATTATTCTTTTGTATTGTTAGAAGGTGCATTTATAAACATTAATCATAATTCTTACACTATTTCATAGTTCTAAATTATGTCATGTAAAGGATTACTGAACCAAAAGAGGACATTAATTGGGTTATAGTGGTGTTATTAATCTATGGTGTGAATGCATGAACTAAAGATACTTGCTGTAAATGATTTGTAGGTAGCTGCTACAATTGCTGTAAATAGCTGTTGGTAGCTACCATTTTCCGTAAATAATTACGGCTGCCACAAATAGATGCAGTTGCCGTAAATAGATACGGCTACCACAAATAGATGCAGTCGCTGTAAATAGATACTGCTGCAAATAGCTATGACTACCGCAAACAGACACGTCTGCCGCCAATAACTACGACTGCTGCAACGTTTTCAATTACTGTCATTAGTATTATTAGTCATATTAGTCATGCGAAAATTTTCTTGAATTATTTGTGATCTGCAGTAACTGAATTTTTGAATTGTAATTGATGCATTCAATTAGTCGGTCATTCATTTACTATTTACTATGAATTATATGTAAAATAAGATTTGCGGCAGCCGTATCTTTTTGCGGCAACCGCATCTGTTTGCGACAGCCGTATTTATTTGCGGCAGCCGTATTTATTTTATAATGGTAGTTACCATTGCCGCAAATAACCAATTACGGCAGGTGTCTTAGGCACAACAGATTTAAGCCTAGAAGGAACTAAAGGACACCTAAAAACCAATGAACATAAAACATCAGAATTACAACTTCAAAATGAAATAAATAAAAAACAATTAGCGATTATTTCATTAATGATAAATGATTATTTTTTATATTATTTTTATTTTTATTAAAATTGTTTGGTGATGGTCAACAAAATGTGCGCATTCTTTATGTAACACAGCCGCCCGTATTCGATTTCTATACTGGTGGATTTTGAATGGATTATAAGAAATCAAGTTTGGTAGTATTTATTTCAATTATTTTATTATTTTTTTAAAAAAATTTTTTATAAGGCAACAAAAGTATCACGTTAACTCATTTGTAACATATGTGAATTGATCGACATGGGGTATTAATTTCCAAATTTGGAAAAAATCTCAATGGACATGATAACTACTTCTACTAAAGAGTATATACTTGCATCAACTTAAAATTCATTTGATTCCATTCGAAACTAATTTCCTTCTCCAATATATAAAGATCATTCTGCAATTTGGAAACATCAGACGAATAAAAATTTAATTTTTGCGTGATATCTAGAAGGGAGATCATCGTAAAATTTAGCCAATGAAATCAAACTTCCATCATCTGTTTTACACGCGTTCTTATTTTTATTATTATTTCCTGTTCCAGCCAATGAAACTTAAATTTTATCGTGTAACAAACTGTACTTAAATTACTATGTTATCGCCGATCACAATAAAATGATTTAAAAAAAAATGTTACGTGATTTTTTTCTCAAAATTTTTTTTTCCAAATAATAAGACAACCCATTATTTATTACTTATTAAGTAATTACAATATTAACTTATATTTATTATCTTATAAAAAAAAACCTTTAAAATTTACAAAGCACATCATTTGCACAATTTAGCATAATTACTCATCTGCTAATTTACAATTTATAAAATATTTTCTTAATATATAATAAAAGATGTTCACAGAAATAAAAAGATTAAACGTATTCGATTACAGTGATTCTGAACTAATCTCACAAGTACATACTACTTGTGTTGAACAAGGTATTCCTCTTGTAATAGAGAAATACCATTTAAAACAAAATTGGAATGCTGCTATATTCACACAAAATTGGTTAAGAGACAATTACGGACAGCAAGGTACTATATTTATTAATATTTAAAACAATTCTGATTTCATTTTTTTGAGAAAGAAGGATCTGGTACAAGATCCAGAATTATTTTTAACAAATGCTTTTACAGTCGAGTTGTATATTTCTAATAATTAGTTAATTTATTCACCTAAATTTTAATTCTTAATAGAGATTACTGCTCGTGATATGCTAACTGGAACAGATGAAATTATGAAATTATCTGAATATCTTGATTTTGTAGAAAAGGCTCCAATAATCGAGAAAACAGGGGAGGAGAAGAAGAGACTATATGGTAAAGACATTATATGTCCTCAAGGCTGGAAGGATGCTATTGATGAATTTTTACCAAATTACTTTACATACCATGATGTGAATGATCTCATGGGTAAATATTGAATTATCAGTTATTTGTAATTTATCCATTATAATAAATAATATAAATCTATTATTTACAATATAATTATATAATTAAGGTAATTTGCGTCCACAACTGCGTGCAGACAATCTTATGATATATGTTGGCTTTGGAGGAACAAAGTAATAATATAGATATTTTCCTTAAAAAGAAACTTTGAAGTTAATTACAATTATATATTTACTGAATTTGGTAATAGAACCCCTCTACACAAAGATATGTGTGCTTCATTTGGTCACAACATAATGGTCAGCGCAGATCCTGGTAAAGAATTATGAATAAATTTCTAATATTAGAAACTATATTACATTTTATATATTTATTAAATTCGAATAATTAAATCAGGTGCATTTTCAACTTGGTATATGGTCAGAAGTGAAGACGCAGATAAAATGCAAAGCTTATTAAAAACGATTAATCAAGATATTGATCTTGAATGCTACACTGCCACTCCTGAATTTCTCTCAACTGCTGATTTCACTGTATATAAGACTGATCAACACATTGGTGATCTAGTGTTAGTACCATCTGAAAGTTGCCATGAAGTAATTAATGAGGTAAAAGCATAATTATTATTAAAATTAATTATTTTTGTTTAGCTTAATTGTATTTTTTTTTTAAATTTTTAAAGGGTTGTTGCACAATTAAAATATCATGGAATAGAGTAACTCCATATTCTATAAAATCTGCATTGGAAACTGGTCTACCGAATTACCATCGGTAAATTTTTTAGAAAATAATATTTTTTTTTAAACTTTTGTGACAACCGTATATTTTATAATTTCATTAATTAAACATTACTAATTAATGATTTTAATTTCTTCAGTGTGTTACGTCCTGAAACTTACAATATAAAACGTATAATCTATTATAGCATCATAAAATGGACTATTGGATTTGGATTAGTTAATGTTAATGATTTCAAGAAAATGAAATTTGAAGGATCGGATTCTGGCACACTTAAAAAGTATATTGATACTATCTGTTCTCAACCTGGTCGTGACATAAAAGCTGAATATAAGACTTTAATATTGTCATTTAAAAAACTCATTGAAGAAGAATGGGTCAATGCAGAAGCTTGGGATGATCGCAAAAAACTCATGAAGGTAATTTTGAAAACAATTATAAACATATTTTCTTTATCATATCAAATTAAAAGTTATTTTATGCTAAATATAGTTAACTAATAACCACGAAAGTGGACTTGTTTGTGATTATTGTCACTGTAATATTTGGAATCGACATTACCATTGTTATTCTTGCCAGACGGAAGATGAAACATATTTTGATTTATGTTTACAATGTTATGCATCTGGAAGGGGTTGTCAACATTTTATGTATCTCAGAAGGCACCTGAAAATGAGACATATCTTAAAAGTTTATAAAAGTGCAAGAGATACATATTATAAAAAGTTTGACCAGGACCCGTTATTGCCAAGTACAATTGAATTAGAAGGGTAAAAATTAATTAATTAATCAATTATTATTATATTTATTTGTTTTGATTTAATTTTTAATTGTAAACAGCCTTTTAAGATTTTAAAAAAGTTTTTTTTGTTTCTTTGGGAAAACAGTAGCATTGGCACGTCAAGTTATGATTTATGGAAGGCTTCATATGAAGATTTAGAACCACCTACTCCCTTACCACACCCTAATGTTGTTTATATGGAGCCTTCAAAACTATTTGTCAAAGAAAAGAAAGATAACTTAAAAAGAAAACAAATTGATGATGGTAATGATAATGATAGCGATAGTAATAGTGATGACAATGGCAATGGAAATACTACTAGCGACAATAATAAAAATAAAAATGAAAGTGTGAAAATAAAAAGTGAAAATAAAAAGGTTTGTTTATTCTCAATAATTTAATGATGATTTATCATTTGAAATATCTTATAAGATCATTCATTCATAAATTTTTTTGCATAGATCAAACTTCAACCTAAAAAATCAAAATCCAATAACAAAGCTCATACCAATTCCGATACCAAAACCTGCAACAATAAGAATCAAGTAACGAGAGGAAGAGGGAGACCTAAACTACAATCATCTGATGTCTCAGCTACTTTCAACACTATTATTAACTCTAATATTAATACTACTGCTGCCTCCTCTTCTACTACTGCTTCTAGAAAAAGAAAGCGAAGAATGAATGATGTTGATGATGATAATTATGATGATGATATGACAACCACTTCTAGCACTTCTACCACTATTTCTTCTGAATTTGATACTACCTTTGCTACTAGAAAAGGAAAACAAAAAATGAATAATAATAAGGGTAATGATCTATCAATCACTTCCAACAGTACTTCTAATATTGGTACTATTGCAGCCTCTCCCACTACTATTGCTAGAAAAGGAAGAAAAGAAAAACGAAAAATTAACAAGAAAGCTGATGCTGCTGGAACCACTTCCACGAACACTTCTTATAATATTGATACTACTGCATCTTTTTCTTCTACTAAAAAAAGAAAACATGTAGATGATAGTAATGATCTAACAATAGTTATAAATAACAAAAAAGTATATATATATATATATATATATTGTAACCATATTTATTTTCAATTAATTTATTAACACAAATTTTTTTTTCAATAGAAAAAATCAAACAATATTGACTTTGAATTCATGAAAAAAGTCGTCGGTGATCTTAGCAAACTATAGCTCTTTATTAGTTATTTTAATTATTTATTTATTTTTATCATTAATCAACTAATCAATTATTTATATTAATATTTAAAGAATTCTTATTGCATAAATAAAGCTAATAATTTTTTAAAAATCTGACAATAATAGATATTTATTATTAAAAAAAAAATTTGTTTTGGAGTTTGGGCGAAACTAATTTAAATACAATATATATATCTCAAAGTTCTAATGAGCACATATTGACATTATACATTTGTCATTTTATTTTTCTATTTTTATTAACAAGGTTACAACTGAGAACGCAATGTGAGCTTTTGCTTTTCGTGTTACAAAACACGCATACCGTGCTACGCGAG
>CAJVPN010001628.1:0-12925 GCA_910592215.1 Entrophospora candida
TTGATTTTAACTCTTTTCTCTAAAACGATGATTTTAACAAGGGTGAATAAAAATTCATTATTAATTAATTGGAAATTGCTATCCATTAATTATTACTAACGATACTTATTTGATTGATTAATAAACACTAGATTCTAGTAATTAAGAGAAAGTGACTAATTTAATCTCCACTATAAATTTACTTGTTATAATTATTTATTTTATCTTTATTTCATTTCTTAGAGTTAAATTATAATAATGTTTTGAGATAATAAACTTTTCGCAGTTTTCTGATTCTTGTTAAATGGTAGTATTGCCTTTTGTGGCTTAACTTTTGGGCTATTCTTGTCAGTTAATTGCAAGCAACTCATAATAATTCGGTGCTTGTCAATTAATTAGTTTACGAGTCTACTTTGGTTCTCTCTTGTTGCCTCTTTCTTGTCTGTAAGTACATTTAATGGTGCCGGATAACTCTAAATGAATAAAACGACTTTTTTTACAAAGCTCAAACAAAGGCTTCTATAAAGTTTCTTTTATTCACTTGTAATTGATTTATTTCAGTTGTTTGTATTTATTGGCCGATTGCAAACTCGCTTTGGTTTATTTGAAAAACAACTTGAGTAGCTTGTTTAACAGCCTTATGTTTATGATTATAATAATACTACCAGTATTCCTTTGGACGATACTTCATTAACACTCACTAGTTAACCAACCTTAGTCCTAACCTTTGCTTGCTCGTTAAAGCAAATAAAATATGGCTTTTTACCAAAACTCCACAATTGTTAACTTTTACCAAGGCACTACACTTGTTGCTTTATCAAAGCACCTTAAAGCAAAGAAATAAAGACAATGATTTTAAAAATAATGATTCTATCCGAGTCTTATGTATTAGAATGTTAACTATCTATTATTTTCCCCCGCTTTTTCAAGCGAGTACCATCCCTATTCAAGTTAAATTGATCACTATAATAAAGAAGGTATTATTGCAAAAGTAACTTGATCAATATTCTAATAATTTTGTGCACTAAAATCAGTTTTGATACTGGAACATGAAATAAAGCATGCGATAATTTTAATATAAGAAGTGTTCGGCCTTAGTAGTAAATGAGAGAGAGAGAGAGAGAGAGAGAGAGAGAGTGTGTGTGTGTGTGTGTGTGTGTGTAGGAACTTAATTTGTATACAATAAAAGGAAGTTTAGCTCCTTGGGAACAACTGATGAAACAAAGAGAGATTCAGATACATAAAGAAATTGAAAGAGAATATATATATTTATATGTTTTTTTTATATATTTTAAAGTAAGTTTACTTACGTCAAGTGTTTTTACTTGACTTGATGGCAACGAATTTGACGTAATAGATTTACAACTTTGGATTGTTGTTACTTTATTTTACCATTTTTAAAAAAAGTCATTTAATAATAATTCTTGCAAACCATTTACACGCACAATTTCCTTAACCATTACCATTACTATTTATATTACTATGTTGTAAAACAAAATTTTTAAGATTCGTTATAGCGCGAATTTAATTATAATCCACTTGACTGTACTTGAATATTTTGTCTGGGTGTAAAACACCAGATCGCGTTGTGATTCAGCATGGTTATAAGGTCCTTTGATTTGCACGCAATTTTAGTCATCACGCTGGTCTTTGTGCTTTTAACTTTAAAGCACATAACAACAAAACTTTTAAAAGCCCTATTGCCTGGATTTAAAACAAAAACGTGCAGAAATCTATTGGTGATCTGTAATCATAATTAAAACCATCAATGTATATTAACACATATAAAAACATAGTAATTTTTATTTGCAAAAGATTATATTTATTCTAGAATATATTATAGATATTATTTATAACAAATAGTACAACAATCATCATCGCCATTCTCCTTATTGTTGTTGTTGTTATTTGAGCTTCAAAAGCTTATTCATATAAAAAATATTGGTTTGTAAAAACGCGTTAATGCATCTCTTTATTAATTGTAATTAAACTGAAAAGAATTGCATCCATCTATTGTTTCTATACTGTTGTATATATGTTATAAGTTTTCATTTATATGAACTATCTATGCTATTATATTATACATTTTTTTTTTATTACGTGAATTATTCTCAGTAGCCTTTAATGGCGACGCGTGGACAATAAGATCATTTGTATGTTGGGATCCACCATGTTTAAATTTTTTGCTCGATTTATATAAAAATTTCATATGGGCCTGCAATTTCATGATACGGTCCAATAATAAAAAGTGCGTCAAGATTACTTTTAAAGCAATAATCAACCAATGGTAGGACATATCACCTTATTTTCTAGGTCCAGTGATGTATCGGGAATCGGGAATCCATTAACACAAACTTTAAATGGCAATTGCGGCTGAAATTATCTAACCAAACAAATTTTTTTTTTTAAAAAAGAGAGATTAAACTTTCGTCTTGTTAATTTAATTAAAACATCGTGTCTCAATTAACAGACTTTGAATAATTGGACGTTGGGAAGCAGATGAAAGCACTCGTGCACTCAGTCACAAGTAACTCATGCAATAAAAGCATTTAAGATCAAACTACTATTGCTCCTCCTCCAAAAATTACAAATTAATTGGCTTCTTATTTAATGGGATGAGTAGGCTAATCTTGATCACGATTATTTGCAAAAATTAGTAGTTAATTTTAATGATTACTATGTAGAAAACATCCATAGCCAAATAAGGAATAATACAACTTCTTTACATTCACCCGAAACAATAATTAATCAAGCATATCTTCATGATCAAACATTCATAAATCAATTTAAAAAATATCATCATTATCCTTATAGTGAACCTATGTTGGAAGTTTCTTTTTATTAGACTACTTTCATTCAATTTATAATAATATTAAGCATAACAATATAGCAAAAAAGGTTAAAAATAATACTTATAAATTACCCACTTTAAATGCACACATAGATTTAATATCCCTTCCTACTGGCTATCATACTTCTTTTCCACCAAATCCTGAATCATGTGACCATTGCAAAAAACCTTTTGAAGATGATGATGGAATAATATTAATATGTGGACATGGATACCATGTAAATTGTTATAATAAATTACATAATAGATGTGGATATTGTGAAGAGTTTTATAAGAAGGGTGTGTTTAATAATGTTGACTCTTTTGTTAAAAGATTAGAAAAGGGATCAGATATTTTAATGGATGATGATTTAGAAGAGGAGATGGGGGAAAAAGATGAGGAAGAAATTAATACACCAAATCCTAATTCAAATTTAAATTTAGAAAATGCACTTGAATTAGTAAAAGAATGGTGATTAAATTTTTTAAATAATAGATTTACATATAGCATATTAATATACAATATACCATGTATTTTATTTTATCATTAATTATTATTGTAGAAATAAAATACCTGTTGATTACATTAATAATTATTCTCTAAGCATATTTGATTTAATAATTGATGATCAGAAGGAAATATGAAAAACATGAAAAACATTAAAATGGAATTTTTTTATCAATTGTGTCACAAATTAATGATCTGCATGTGACATGAACAAACTTCTATTATGCTTTTTGGCTAGAGAGACCTACCTGATGAGATAATGTTTGAAGATGAGGCAGCAATAGTTAGAAAGGTAGAAGAACTATATTCGAAAATAATGCCTACTTTAGATCCTTTTGTTATTAATGATCGTGTGTTAGTCGCAACTATTAAGGCTTTGCTTAGCATGAATAATGTGGGTGAAACCCCTCAAGTAATTGCAGATCGTATTGCAAAATATAAGTTTGCAAATATTGGGTATATAGACGTTTATATGTGTATTAATGAATAATGTTGCTCGGCGGTTAACCGAACTCAATAATTACTTGATTTTAATATTTGATAATATAGAGGAAAGACACCCAACAATACAGTTTCAGGTCGTATTTCAATCCATTTCAAACGTGTGTCAGAAGCATTGTGTAAGAAATCGTTCGAAAGATTGTCAAATACAACTCCAGGTTATATCAGAAAAACTAAATATCGTATTTATGATCCCGATAATTATATTAAAAGATTATTAGATGGAGAAGAGGTTTTTTTTGAACAAAATATTATTGAAAGCAATAGAAAGGAAGGAGGAGGAGGAGGGGAAGAAGAACAACTAAGAGATATTAAATTAACGAATAGAACATACAAAGTCAATAAATTGAATCAAAGAAATCATAAACAAATAGTACAAAAATTCAAAGAGCAAAGGAAACTAATAAAAAAATATGAACCATTTATATACAATGAAGTTGTTAAATATTTATCTAAATCATATTCATAATTCAGCACAATAAGAAAATGTTTTGTTACTTTTAATTTTTATAAATAAAAATTTATTACTATTGAAACATTTAAATAAATAAATAGTATTTTTTAAAAAAATTATAAAGATGATTATTATTAACTCGTTTCTACAGCAAATATAATAACTAAACAAGCAACCAAGGATAAAAGAATCAAGGCAGCTTCAAACACAACATTTCCTCTGCTAGAAGGGAAGTAACCTTTTGTCATAAGATATTGAGCAACACGATTCAAAACAACAACAAATGTTATTCCTAATGGTTTGTTTACTTTTTGTTATTGTCCGTCTCAGGAAATAATCTGATCTGATCAATTATGCAATTGCTATAAAAAAAAGTTTATAGATTTATTGATTAATTATTTAGTTATAATTTGCAAATATGATAAAAGAATACAGATCCAATTCAACATATCTATACCAATACCTATGAATAAAAGAGATGTAGGAGGTCTTGCAAAGAATGTCCTTTCTTTAGCTTAAAAATTTAAAGAACCTTATTGTGGTATGATTTCTTTCTCCCAAATAAAGGAAAGTTCGCCCAAATGATCATCATCGTAATACCATTTTAACCACGACGAAAAACCGGATGAACTACATCACGACCAATTTCATTACAAGGAACTTTATAACATTACTGTAATGATCGATCATTGCCAGTTAACTAGTTTTAAGGATTTTTCGTTACTTTGAGGGAGGAGGAGGGTTGTTTGATACTTTGGTAAAATCTATTCCATGTAATACGTGTTAAATGCTATTTTCAAAAGAATGACGAACTAATTTTTGAGGTGAATATTAGATGATGAACGAGTAACGGTTTATTTGTGGATTTTAAAGTTATTATTTATAGCATTTATCATGTGCTAAATTTTTTGGGATTGTGAATATCTTACCTATAAAGGAAATATCAATCAATACCTTTTGGTGAAGATATCTTCTATATTATATTATACCAATAACAATGTTTAGACGCAAGGCGAGAAGAATCAAAAAAAAAAATAGAGAGCATCATTGTTGTCACCATCAACTGTCTCACATTTGATTCATTTATCCTACCAGTTATGTTAATTGGTACAACTGGTACAGACAGGAGTTGGACATGTTCGTAAGGAGGTGTTAAGATGAGGGAGCAGCACAAAAGATATTGTACTATTGGAATGACTGGTGAATACCGATCCTCACAAACTTGTGTACGGTTTTTCCAACAGACTAGGCTTGCAGAATTATCAATGGCGGATAACTAGTGTCAAAGTACATGGTGAGTGTACCAACCCATCATGTATTTCATTCAAATGTGGCTATACTGTAAAGCCTCGGAATCCTTATTCGGCAACTCTGCCATTTGCTATCGCTGGTGCATCAATCAATATTGTTCTCAACTTCTCATTCCACTTTACCACCCTTCTCAAGAAACTTATACACCTACACAAACCATATACTGAACAACATTTCTTCAACACACTCTCAATATCGAAAAGATCCAATCAGAGTCAGCACTTGTTAATATTACTTAAACGCAACCATTTTCGTAATACCCAAAATTTCCTTTTTTTAAAAATTAAAAGTCGAGTTTATTTATTGTACTGGTTCTTTCTTTTTCTTTTTTACGTAACGTAATAAGTTCAATTTTCAAATTGAAACTCCAATACTTTCAAATCACTATTACGAATAACTACATGATCGTAAACACCCATTGGAGTCTCCCAATAATCAAATCTGAATTTAGTTTCCTTGGCATCTGTGGCTTTGAAATCGCCTACAATATTTGTACTAAATAAATATTTATTTCAAAAAATTATCTTGATTACTTGTATGCATTAGAGATAAGAAAGATAATATTTTTAATAAAAAAAAACAATCACGGAAGAATATAAATAAAATGTTTTAATACTTTTCATAAAGTCTTGCCAAAGTTTTTTTTGATTTTTTACTTGCTTCTATCCAAAATAATAAAGATCTTTTCCGTAAATCTGTTAAAAGTTTTTCTTGATTTTTTTTATTTTTTACCAATTCATCATAGTCATCATTAATAACTTTATCAGTTTTATCATTTTTATCATCATCATTAATGTTCCCTTCCATTTTGTGTAATTCTTTTTTAACCCAATTTTTCTGAATTTAGAAGTTTTGTGTATATTAATATAGAAATTTTCCCAAAATTTAATTTTTTTAATAAAAAACTTTATGTAAACATATACTATGGGAGCAACCGATAGTAAATTAGCATTTCGTAAAGGGGTGTTTAGATTATTTGAAGAACGTGTATGTTATTTAAATTATTTTAAACATGTCATTATTCTTCCTTTAAAGTTAAAAACCAAATCATTCACTTTTATCTTTTATAGAATATTGGGCCTAATGATGAATATTGGTCTCAGGTATTTTAACATACCGGATGTTTTTTCTTCTATTATAAATTTAGTTAATCCTAATATTTATAATTATAATCATACATAACATTTAAAAAGTTTTGGATACTACCAGAAACTTCTGAAGATGTCTTTTCTCTCATTGGAGCACAGGACATTAGACGCGTTAGAGATCATGCAAGAGAAAATTTGGAAACATTGATTTTAAAAGTTTGTACAATTATTATTAAGAACCGATTTAAATTAGAGTTAATTAGAATTTATATACAATGTATATATCAATTTCTTCTCGCTCTAGACTTTTGAACGAATTCTTGTAGTTGTGAGAGCACCAGATTTTCCCTCACCTCAAAACTCTATACTTCATCTTTTAAATTGTATAAGGATTCTTACCAGGATCATGCCATTTATATTTGAATCTGAAGATATGGAAGAATGGGAAGAAAATTTTTTTTGGACTGCTCAAACAAGAAAATCAAAAAAAAATCGTAAGCTAGAAGTTGTTGTTGACAATTCAATTGAAGAAACAAACAATTATGAAAGTCAAAATATCAATAATACAGATGAAAATAATGTACTGTAGTGTAGTATATATACATATATATATATATATTTAAAAAAAACCCCCTCATTATATTCATCGTCGATTATTGATTTTATAGGAAAATATAAATTATACCGAATCTATAGAAACAATACCACCTTTGGGCGAACGTCTATTGTCTGTAGTGATTGAATTGTTGTTTTTAGCTGGGTTTACATTACCTATCAGCCTTACTACTCAATATAGTAGAGTGATACCTGTTAATTGGTATGAATTATATAAAAAAATCAATAAATATTCTAAATTAATTAAAAAAAATTTTTTTTTTAATTTAGGGAGACTGGAGTAGGCTCTACTATACCAATTGGCTCTTCAAAAGAAAATGATGTCAATAAGACTGAAACATTAAGATTGCTATTAACTCTTATTTCAAGATCGATGTATATGTCAGCAGGTAATATAGTGGTAATTTTTTTGATTATATATACATATTGCATCAATTTAAATATTAAATATTAAATTGTAATATATATAGCAACATTTATATCAAAAGAAAACAAATGGATAAAATATTTAGTTCTTAAAAGAGAACGCAAAGTAGTTCTAGCATTACTTTGTAGCATTTTAAACACGGCAGTAAAGTATAATCCTGCTGGTTGGGGCGTTCCATATAATCATGTTATGTTTGCTGATACACGAGAAATGCTTGTGGCACTTTGTTTACAGGTTTTATTAGTCCTACTGGATTATCGTTCTCCTTCAAACCGTATTAATCATAATACTAATAGTAGTAACAGTAACAGTAATAATAATAATCAACAAATTAATACACGAGCAATATCTACAGAAACTACAAGCAGCGATAGAGATTCAATTCTCTTAAGTCCTACAACACCTACAACACCTCCAACTGCTGCTGCTGCTGCTACTACTACTAATGAGAATGAAGCAAATAATAATAATAACAACAATAATGATAGTAATAATAATCAAAACAATTCTAATAAACAAAATTCAAACTCTTCACAAAAAGGAAATTTACCACCTAATGTTGATAATGTATTTAGACATTATACTTCAAAGTTACATAGAACACAAGATTTTCAATTTATCATGGATGGTATATACCGTATTCTCAGTAATCCGATGCAGGTATTTCTAATAAAATTCCAATCTTTAAATAAATTGATATTGGAGAGGCTTGAATTTTAAATTTAAACCATTTTGGGGGAATTAGGCAAACAATACATATTTACCTGGTTCAACAAAACAAATACGATGTTATCAAGAAACTTTAATGCTCTGTTGGAAATTCCTTGAAATAAATAAGGTATATATAGTTGTATAGATAGATAAAGGACAGTAAAACAAATTATAGAAAATATTCAAGATTTTTTTTGTTCTATAAATTACTAAAGTTGATTAAAAAATTTAGAGATTTCGTAATTACTTATTTGATACTGATAGAGTATTGGACATATTAATTGTGTTAATTTATTATGCATTAGAAAATAAAAATGATACTGGTTTGTAAAAAATTACTACTATTTACTTTTTTTTTTTTAATTTGTTGATGATTTTTAATTAATTGATTAATTAAATACAGCTCAATTAGGTTTGTTACGTATGTGTGCGTTTATTCTTCAAACATTATCATCAGATCGTGAATTTGCAATAAGGTTGAATAAAGTATTTGAGGGACATGGATCACTTCCTGGAAATGTTCGTATACCAGCATTTTATGGCACATATGCTGATTATATGATAATTGTAAGTTTTAAATCTATATATTCTGTTTAATATATTTTATTTAAAGCAATGATACATTTAACTATTAATTAATTAATTAATTAATTAATTTTATTTATTATAAAGTCAATTTATGCACTTATAGCTACTACACGTGGCACTTTACATTCACTTTATCCAGCATTTATATTGACCATTACCAATGTATCACCTTATTTGAAGAACCTATCTGTTGTATCATCTACAAAATTAGTTCAATTATTTTCTTCGTTTACAGCACCAGGATTTTTATTATCTGAAGAAGGAAACCATCGGTTAGTCGAGTATATGTTGGAAGCTTTTAATAATATTATTCAACATCAATATGCTGGTATGTTTTATTAAATAATAATAATATTATTAGTAATAGTAATATTATTATTATACGATTATAATGAACCATTATTCCCATTACTATACTTTATACATATAGATAACCCTAACCTTGTTTATGCTATTGTACGTAATCCCAAGAAATTTGAAGAGCTGTCACAATTTACACTTGCAAGAGGTCTAACGGAAATTAAAAAGGTTCAACTTGCAAAAGAACAACGTAAAAAACAATCAAAAAATATTCCTAATACTGGTGATGGTAAATCAACGGATTCAACAGCAGCAGCAGCAGATAGTAGAGGAGATCAAAGGGACGAAATAACACGACAATCTTTATTTTCATCAAATAATAATAATAATAATAATAATAATAATTTTAATAGTAATAATTTTAATAGTAATAGTGATGATATTTCATCAAGTTCTAGAAATGATGATGATTTTGATGAAACAGTAAATGAGAAAACAACAATGTTACGAATCTCTTCTCAATTTGATAATAATCAATCAGAAATGATAGAATATGAAGAGGGTCCAATGCCACCACTTTCTGAAAAGGCCCGTGGTAAACTACCAGAAGGTGTCACTGTTCCCCTTAGTCGACATCATAGTAATAATAGAGCCAGTAATAATAGAACCAGTAATAATAGAACTAGTAATAATAATAGAAGTAGCAACAACAACAACAACAATAACAACAACAGCAACAACAACAACAACAACAACAACAACACCAATACTAACATTAATATTAATGGCAATGGCAATAATAATAGCAATAATAATAATGATGTCATAGTAGTTCCTTTCTCAGTTGGAAAGTCGGGATTTGTCCCTACTGAAGATTGGGTTTCATCTTGGCATTCTAATCTGCAAATTGGAACAATTTTACTTTTATTAAGTGAGCTGATACCCAAAGTTCAATCAATGTGCATGACACAATCAATCACAACAGATCAAGAGGTTTTAGAATATTTAAAGTCAGTAACACTTGTTGGTATCTTACCACTACCCCAACCCATATTAATTCGACAATTTCTATGGTCAGAAGCTAGTGTAGTATGGTTTTCGAGTATTTTATGGGGCCAAATTTATTTAGCTTCATCAAATCATCTAGGTGTTTTCAATGGAACACTAGTTAAACTGTTTCTTGTCAAGCCAACATCAAAAGAAGGAAGATTTAAGAATGCTATTGATAATGCTGTAGGAGGAGTTATTGACCGCCTAGTGTCTCCAATTCCAACCACAACCACATCATCAACAAATAATACATCATCAACAAATAATACATCAACAAATAATAATACTACAACCACTACAACATAATTCTATTAATGCTAATGAGTTATTATTACTACTAATAATTATAATTTATAAACTATTTATTGTAAAAATTATGATTTATTATTTATTTTATTTTGTTTTATTATAATAAAATCATAATACAAAACAAATGATTTATATATAAACTTTTTTTAAGCTTTTATAAATTCCAATTTTGTAGTAACTTCACCTTCACTAAAAAGACCAAGCCAAGTTGGTAATTTAACAGTTTTGTCAATTTTTCCTTTTTGAAAAACTTCATCAAGATTTATTTTTGTTTCACCAAGCTAGAGAGAGAACAAATAAAGATTATTGTTACCATCTATAATTATAATAACATCATGAGCATTCATTTATTCATTTATTTATACATACCTCATCGTCTTTTTTTGGATCTGGACCATCAGAATCGAAAACCTTAAGATGAAGTACTTTATCACGATCATTTAATTTACTAATTATAGACATGTAAAATATAGTTAATATTTTCATTATTATGAAGAAGAATAAGATAATGATGATTACTTACAATGTAAAAGTTTCGTTCCATACTGGTTCTAAAGTACCAACTTGAGTTTTAGTTCTTTGAGGATGTTCTTTTTGAATCCAAAGTTTAACATATGGATCACCTTTATTATTTTTGGGGTAAAAAAAGTATTATTCTTAAATATAATATAAATGAATTGGTAAAGATTGATGATATGGCAATGATGATAATTACTTTTTCCTAAAATATAAAATTTTTGTAGATAAAAAAGAAAATTTCGATTTAGTTGAACAGTTGAACAATTTAACATGTTAATATTTTTTTAGAAAAAACGGTTAAATTATCTTTTACCTTCAGCATCTTTGTTTGTTAAACCTTTGGCTGAAACTAATCATTATTTATTTATCCGTAATTGAGAAAGAATAAATTATTAGTTGTCAATCATTTTTGAAAAATAATTAATAAATAAGATTTACCAATTGTGACTTTAAGTTCTCCTTTAGTCATTTTTATTTGATAAAGATAAAAAGTTTAAATTTTTTTTAAAAAAAAAAGAACTTAATAAATATATGTAGTAGAACAGGATCGTGGGATCATAATTCTTTGTATCACATTACTCTTTGTATACATGAATAAACTTGTTTTTTTTGATATTGAAGTCATGTAAATGTTCTAAATAAGTTAACCTTTTTTAACCTAAACATTAACATGTGTGATGAAATCATTGTACCACATTTGCAAACAGCAAAAAGATTTTTATTAATTTTTTAATATGGGGCATGCTGCAACAAAACCAGACAAAGTGAACATTGGTGTTATCAAGGATTTCAGGGATCAAAATTTAGTGTATGTGTTATATTGCATTAAAAAGTAAAAATAATTTTTTTTTGTAAATAAAGTAAAATTTATGTTTCGAAAAATGAATCTTCAAAATACTTGAAGATACCATTCTGTGAGTAATGAGGGTTCATTTGTTAGTTATAATGCATTGGCATATGAAGGAGGAAATTACAATGAAATTGTAAGATCAATATTATAAAAATGAAATTTGTACAAAAAAAACCAAGAGGTGGCCAAAAGCCAGTAAAATTGTCAGTGGCCTATCAACAATTGTTAATTAATTGGCTTGTAGACCTGACCTTACATTAGATAATTATATATTAAAACCAACAGAAGTATGTAGTACTGTACAAATATGCATTAGTATTAGCATGCAAACTTTAATTATAGGAATTGGATAGGGTTGTTAATGGAACATAATGGGTTGGTTGGGTTGGGTTCATATGGGGCATGCTGCAACAAAACCAGACAAAGTGAACATTTATATCAACCAAGAATTTCAGGGATCAAAATTTAGTCATTTGTAATATGATTATAATTATCAGTTTTATAATATCCCATTGTTATCTTAAGCGATTTATAGAATTACCTCTATACAAAAATAATTAATATGAAACTCATTTATATCAGATCTACTATGGAACCTAAGAATTATAGCACCATTAGAAGTATTTTGAAGAAAGAACAAGGTGAAAAAATTGCTCCATATATTTTTAAAATAAATGATACTCAGACACTAGGAGCTTATCTAAGGAAAGAAAAGATCACCTATGAAATTTACCATGAAGAAAGAAAACTAATAAATGTTGGAAAAAGAAAGCAGAATGAAGATGCATTATTACCTAATAAAAAGCAGAAACCTTTAAAAGGAAAATAACTATCATTTTCTTTGATAGTTGGAATTATACAGAGGGAAATAACCAAAAATTACTT
>CAJVPN010001629.1:0-12918 GCA_910592215.1 Entrophospora candida
TTATTGGTCTACATATAAAAATTGAGGGGTAATTTTTGTTACCATTAAAAAATCCTCAATAATAAAAATTAATATGTGGCTTCATATATATCATAACACATATGATATTGGACCCCCCAATAAAATATGGTTCATCATATTTAACTTTGAAAAAGAAACATTCACCAGTTGATCTATCTTTAGTTCTAATTACAAATCCTTCAACTGCTCTTCCATCATAATGCCCATTTTTTCCAATTTTATCTGTAAACTCCTTAACTTCATCAATTGATTTTTTCATAATATATTGTGTTGGTATGAATCCCCATTCTCTAGCAAATTCTTGAACCTTTTCACTTGGCCATGTTTTCAAATCAATTACATTATAATTCATTCCATGAAGATAAAGACCACTTATCTCGGAAGGATACGGTAATACATGTTCCTCAAAACTATCATCACAAAGCTATTTATTTTATTTATTCACAGATTTTTAAAATTAGCATAAATATTAACGATATTAACAATAATAAAAATCATCGTTTAATAAATATGATAATAATCAAATGAATCAAGATTTTAAGAATAATTTATAACCTCTGCTACTGCCGTCAATTTATTTTTATACAAAAAATTTGCAAGATCATTTGGTGATTTTTTTGTGCTAGCAAGATGTCTTTCCACCCATTCTGTGCCTTTGACTGCATGAGCAATGACTCCTTGTCTTTCTCCTGTTGAATGTTTACTAGTTACAATAAGATGACCACCAGGAAGCCCTCCAATGAATATAACACACCCATTTTCCTTAACTGTGAGTTCATAAGGACTTTCAGTATGTGACATTAGGTCTTTCCACTAATTAGATACATTGTAGTTATTATTTATTGTTCTAAAAAAGGTCTATTTAAATTTGATAAAACAGTTCAATTACCGTTTTCACTTCACCAACGTTAAAAAATTTATTATAACCACGAATAACAATTTCATATCTTTCATCTTCAGCTTTTCTAGTAAATAGTCCTCTGGCCATAGTAAGAACATGACTTTTTTTATAATCCCCTTCCTTAATTTTCCATGAAGATACAGTGATTCCTGATTTATGCAGATATTCTGTTCTTTTTGCGCCTCGAGTTTTTCCAGTACTTGAAACATCCTTTTTTTTATTTCCATAAAGTGACTGTATAAGCTCGTGTGCTTTTTGTCTATCATTTTCATTTACTCTGTACATTTCTGAATTAATAAAGTTCCAAAGTTTCCCGAGTAGAATTAGATGAAGCTTCTATATTTATTTTTTAGAAAAAAATTTTTATCAAGTAAAAATTTTGAAAAAAAAGATATATAGATGCGAAAAGACAACATTATGATCCGCGGTGCTGGCTGATTAAATGAAAATGTAATGGGATCGTATTACCATTGGTAATACCGACGACTATGTCTAAAAAAGTATTTATTCGAGAAATATTGACGCGGTTTAACCAAATTTGAAAATATGGCACAGTCGAATTTATATTTTAGCGGAACGCTCTCTCCGAGCATAATAATAATAATTATAACAAGTTAATTTATTCAGGTTCTGAAAACTATTATTAAATCTATGATAATTAATTTACCAGTCCAATCATTTTATTGGACTTTGGACTCTCTGGACCAGTCCAGCCCAATTGGCATAGTAAAAAAAGTGGCTTAGTTGTACATTGGACCAGCCCACTTTATTGGACTTTATCATCCTTTGATAAACCAAATAATCACTTTAAAAAAATTTGTTGTTGAATTGTAAGTTTTTTTTGAAACAACTTCCCAAATGAGGAATGGTTAAATTGAGTCACTGATATTGATACAAAAACTACAGTTGAAAGAAATAGGAAACCACTCAGCTATTGAACAGAAAGGAAAAATGGGAAGTAGATATGTCACTCACCACATAATTAAATGCTGAAATATGGATTGACCACTCCTTAGAATTGGACAGTGTCCAATTGATTTATTGTACTAGACTGCTTGGACCAGCCCAATAAATACAATCGCAAATACTTAATGGTAATTATTTACCCAACCACAGTTTATTTTTGATTAAATTTATTTAAAATGCAATTTTAAGGAATAAAAGTTAAAATTGCGCATCAAACAAATCACGTGATTTAAAAACCAAATCAGAATGATTGATATTAGTCGAAACTAATTTATTAACATTAACTTATTTCTTTATCAAACTTTATTCTAACCATATTATCCATGCTATGAAATTGCTCTGTAAATAATAATGTTCCATTAATTTACTAATTCGATCCTTCTTCTTTTCAATATATTTTCTTTTGTTTCCAACTCTAAGATCAAAATTACAACCTTCATATATAGAGAATAAATTATTATTAAAGTTAGTTTATTTCACTTTTTTTTATTATTATGAGAAAAGCATACATATACACCTTTTTAAAGAAAAAAAAAAAAGTTGTATATACCTGCTCTTTCACTAATGAAATATAGAAAAGTATAGGAAAAGATACACACCTATTGGTGATATTTAAAGATATTAGGACCACATTCTATGAAAATGTGTAAAAGGTACAAATTACATACAGAACATCTATATAACATTAATTCTTTCTCATTAATCTGGATCTTTATGTTGGCTATGTATGTTTATTTTTATTTTAGTATGTTAGTGAAAATTTATTATTATTTAAACACTTATTTATTTCATGGATTCTTATTCACATTTACTACAGTTCACTCACTCTTTATAACGAACCTTCCATCTCTATATGTAATTTTTTACTAAGATTATAGTGAAGTTTGTTATAGAGATTTACTTGGTGTTCGTTATAGAGAGAGTGAAGTGTATATACACATATGCATAATTTAATTCTTCAATAATAAAGATAACATTAATGGGAAAGTATTATATTAATATAAAACTTTACTATTATGTATCCAAAGGATGTGTAAGATCATAAATAAATTCGAATCATACATATATTCGTACATCATGCAAAAATACATATAAAAACTCTTTAATATTAAAATTAAAAGTAATTTGGCCAGAGTCCGAAATTTTAATAGGCATATATAAAATGTCTCAACTTTTGAGACTCAATAATTTTATGACAATGAAAAAAAGTAAACCGATAGAAATGAAGTTTAGGGCTTTAGTTTTAATTCTGTAAAGTTTTTTTGATCGACAAACGCGTGGTGAAACAGATTACTATTTTTTTGGGGGGACGCGAATTAATTTTTTTTTTGGAAAACAATTTATTTTTAGACGAAGAGTCCAAGGCGAGGGAGAGAGCTAGGCATTCATCGACAAACATACTAGAAGTACTATTATTTGGTATGGTACGGCTCTGAAGAAGATGTGCTATTTATTAATGACCAGAGGTGTTTCTTTTTTTAATAAATATCTATTACAAATATAATTGAAATCAAAACGCGGAACTGGTTTTGTCATGTCTTCTAGGTATTTATCACAAGGCTTTCCGTCGAGATAACGAATGATTGATGTGTTTGCTTTTCGTAACCGTTATTAATATTAAGTATAGTATTAGGCAACATGAATGTTGAAGATGGAAAATGGCTCCTAGGCGATTTGGAAACACCAATGGTGAAACCGTTCGATGTGCAACATTTGGTTATCGGAAATTTATAGATGTTGGAATGCACCATTTTCAAATATCTAAAACATTACAGTCGCATAAGGCTCCCAGATGATACATTGGTGCAACTGAATTCCAGGGGGGAGAATGGCCCTGGGAGCTTATCGGAATTGCATCATTGTCAAGAACCTGGACTGTATTACCCGGAGAAGGCCGAAAGTTACCAGGAACCATCCCACAGCAATTCATGAGTTGTAATATTAGGAATTTTTAACTCGCTTCAAGCCCAAGCTCAGGAGATCAGAGTGTGGTTGGGGCTCTGAATTTTATTGAAATTACATTTGGGCTAAACAGTTTGGATTTTGTTTGGTATGTTCTATATAAATTAATTATTTTCTTAAATTTTCTGTTTGATAAATTTTTATTTGATTAATTGTGCTTGTTATTTTTTAAATGGGATGGGGAATCTGGGCTTTTGCCCAAATAGTCCCCTATCTACCATAGGTCAAGCTTTTGTTTGTGAGTAAGCGTGCCACCAACAAACAGCTACCCAGCATCCTGATGAGGCAGTGAAACTAAATACCCAAGTTAACCAGGTTGCAACTTCTTGAATTGCAGAATTTCAAATCAGTTGCAGACATCAATTTTATACTAGTGGGATGATAACATTACGCAAATATCAATCCTCATTCAGTCAGTGATCGCATATCCTATAGAACAAGATGTCAAATCTGCCTAGTGACAATACCTTCTTCCACTCTATAAACAAGAAGGATGGGTCACGGCCTCTGTTTATTTGACCCTATCACCAGTTTCGAATGCAGATATATTCCAATTCAAACAAATGCTCTTTTGATTTGTTTCGTTCAATTGATTTTGCTGGCTTGGGAGGGCATAGACAGAATTTGGAGGTGATGCCTTAAACTGGTAGAGACTAGCATTTAATATTTATAAGGTGGATATTTATTTTGATCTGCAATACTTTCTTTACTTTGTAAACCTAAAATAATCCTTTCTTTTTTTTCAAAGGTGATTACACGACCTAATGATGATACAAGGGGGAGAAGATTTGACTTTAGCATCATGACAGATGTCGCGAGTGTTTCTATCCTTGTGACAAAGCCAACAATCTAGCGGGGTGGCGTGAATGACTATGGTTTTGATCAAGATGGGATTGGACATCCGACCTGGTGACGGGTGTGTTGGACTGGGTCCAGGAAGAAAACCTTATTTGTTGCTTCGTATGGTGTGGATAGGAATTTATTCATTACATGTAGCACAAAGGAGTGATACTCATTGGCGGGCTTCACAAGAAGGAAGAAATTATACAGTGAAAAGAATCATAAGAGATTAGTCAAATTGATATAAGATAAATCGATATTTATCTTAAGTCTAGCTGTATCCTGGAACATTCCAACAGTTCTCCAGACTTCATCTGTCATCTCAGTTGCTCAATACAAAGAATATCTGCATTACTCTCTTAGCATCGCTTGAATTTCTTCGTTTTAAGACATATATTAAAAGGCAGAAGGCTTATCATGAAATTGTTACAAAGAACAACTGGTAGATCGCCAAGAACAGTTGTAGCATATGGGGATGTATTTTTCTCATCCAATAGCCGTGGAAATCCATCTGGTCCTAAAAAAAGGGCTATTTTTACAACTGAAAAAAGTATGTCGGGCTAGGAAATATGATGAATTCAAAACTTCCATTATCTGTTCTCGCTGTGATGGACAAGTGGATAATGTTGGCCAGGTTTGGCAACTTGTGATATGTATGGATACGTGCACAACTTTGTATTCATTCTTCACTTAGCATCCGTCGTGGCTTTATCTATTTGAACTCGAACAATGGCAAACGTCATTGTTTACAAGATGGAAACAATAATAACGAGTGGTCTTTGACCCCGTCAGTTTTGTGTAGGTCGGTCGATGGATTTGCAATAGCAGGGGTTAGGAATCCCTGTTTGCAGTTCGCACAATGTTGCTGCTGTCATAAATCTGTGATAAAATCAATATATTGCATTTATGGTAATAGGTAAATTATTAATTAGTATTGAAGATATTTAAAATAAAAACACAACGCTAATACTAACTGATATTTTAGTTTCATAATAAATAGTATTATTAATAATAATGAATCTGTATGAAACTATGAGATTTTTTCTTATATTGCAATTTACTATATTTGTGAAGGGTTTTTTTCCTTCCGAATAATAGTTCCAACATTTGTGCTAGCTCGTTTGGTTATTTTATTGAAGAATTTGATCTACATTATGATGTTACACGTGTAATTTACGTTTACTTTTGTTGAAGGAAAAATTTCGGTATAAAAAATCTTAAACAGGTTAAAAAATTCCCATTTTGTGTATAGTATTTATTTTTAATCACATTATTTATTTAATATTAATAATAATTTTTTCCCTAATATTATTATCGTTTTAATGATAATCTATGTAAAATAATCAAATAAATAAATTTGATTTCTTTCTCACTCGAATTCCCAAAAACCTTCCTTTTATAATATTTTTTTTTTGAAATAATAATAATAATAATCATGTCTGATAATAAATTAAATGGAACTACAACAATTGTTGGTAATAAATACTCTTTACTCTTTTTATTCTTACATGTATTTTCCTCGATTTAATAATTAAATTTTTTTATTAAACGACAAGTTTGTGGAGCTTCTGGTGACCTTGCAAAAAAGAAAACATATCCTGCACTTTTTGGTCTTTATCGTAATGGGTTTTTTCCAGAAGGAACTCATGTGGTTGGATATTCCAGAACAAAATTAGATTTAGATAAATTTCATGAAAGAATTTCTGGTTATGTTAAATTTCCAAATGATGAAACAAGACAACAATTTTCTGAATTCTTAAAAATTTGTACTTATGTTTCTGGTCAATATGATAATGATGATGATTATAAAAGATTGAATCAGAAAATCGAGGAAATTGAATGCCGTGATAATAAAAATAAAACAAAAAATCGTGTTTTCTATTTGGCTTTACCACCAACTGTATTTGTTCCTGTTGCAACTGGTATTAAAAAAAACGTTTATACAAAAAATGGTGCAAATCGACTAATTGTTGAGAAACCGTTCGGTCATGATCTTTATAGTGCTCGTGAGTTAGGGAAGGCTTTGGCACCTTTGTGGGATGAAGATGAGGTATTTAATGGTTTTTAAAAATTGAAAAATTTTAATCAATGCTTGGAAGTAAAAAAGATATATTCACTTATTATTTATTTTATATATTTATAACCTTATATGTTTATAGATTTATCGTATTGATCACTATTTAGGCAAAGAAATGGTCAAAAATCTTTTGATTGTTAGATTTGCTAATGTTTTTTTTGGTGCAATTTGGAACCGGCATTGCATTTCTAATGTTCAAATTACTTTCAAAGAAAAAATTGGCACAGAAGGTCGTGGTGGTTATTTCGATGAATCTGGTATCATTCGTGATGTTATGCAAAATCGTAAGTTTCATTTTTCATAATAATAATAATAATAATAATAATAATAATAATAATAATAATAATAATCATTATCATCATAATTTTTATTTTAAAAAAATTTTTTCTTATTAATAGATATTTTACAAATTTTAAGTATTGTTGCCATGGAACGTCCCATATCATTAAGTTCTGAAGATGTTCGTGATGAAAAGGTATGATATGGAGAAATTTTATATTTATTAATTCTTATTTAATAACATATTTAATCATTCGTATACATTTATAATATAAATATATAAATAGGTTCGTGTTTTACGTTGTATTCTACCCCTCAAATTAGATGACGTTATCTTAGGACAATATACAAAATCAGAAGATGGTACCAAACCAGGATATTTGGATGACAACACAGTACCAGCCGACAGTAATTGCCCAACATCTGCCATTGCTGTATTGTATATCAATAATGAACGTTGGGAAGGTGTACCATTTATTCTTAAATGTGGAAAAGGTAGATTAAATTTTATTGACAGTGTTATATTTTTTTATAATGAGAAAATTGACATTCTTTTTTCAATTTTATATAGCATTGAATGAACAAAAAACTGAAATACGTATTCAATTCCAGGACGTTCCTGGAAATGTATTCAAAAATGCATCACGTAATGAGTTAGTCATTCGAGTGCAACCAAATGAGGCTGTTTATATGAAGATGACCACTAAATTACCAGGTCTGTCAATGGATACTGTCATTTCAGAATTAGATCTTACTTATCATAAACGATTTTCGGAATTGAAGATTCCTGATGCTTATGAAGCATTGATTCTTGATATATTAAATGGTGATCATTCAAATTTTGTAAGAGATGATGAATTGGAGGCTGCTTGGAAGATATTCACACCAATCCTTCATCAAATTGAACGTGAAAAAATCAAACCATTACCATATGCATATGGATCTCGTGGTCCAGCAGCTAGCGAGGGGTTTGTTGCCAAGTATGGATACAAACGGAGCTCTCAAGAATATAATTGGCCAGAACGTCAGTAATCTATTGATTTATTTCAATTGTTTTTTTTATTTTTTCTAATGTAAAATATTTAAAAAATCATTTTTGTATTGAAATCTTTTATATTTCTTTATGTATATATATACATTTATCAATAAAGATCAAATAAAAAATAAAAAGTTACTCAACAAACTCTAATACAATATACACAAACACGCATATATACACATTTGTATAAATAATGCTCGAAGGATGGTAACAATAATAATCAATTATTTATTTATTTTTTATTTGACTATCATTATTTATTATTATTATTAATTATTAATTAAACTAACTGACCTAACTTTTATTTTTAGAATTTCTACTAAATATATATGTATTTCTATTATTTTTTTTAATTGTTTAGGAAGAAATTTGTATTTAATGTTAAAACAAAAAAATAAAAGGCGTTTTTCATTATTTTCAATCTTGTATACACTTCAAAATTAGGGTAAACCTTAATGGAAGAGGTCATAACAATCTTTGAAATGACATTTTTGACTTAATAAAATTTATTAAAAAATCAATCAATGTTTAATGTTTATATGTTCAAATTGATATTTTCCAAATTAAAAAATATATTACTAAATTAATAAATTAATTCCTTACTTACGTTTCTTTAATATATATATCTTTCTTTTTTTTTTTTACCAATAACAAGAAAATTTATATCAGATATCAAAAAATTAATCAACAGCTTTGGTTTTTCTTCTACGATGTTTGGTTCTATATGTAAGTTGATTGACAAGTAAATCCGACATTAATAAAAACCGATATGCTTCAATAACCTGCAAATAAACAAGATTTAACACATGAAAATTCGTAAATATGCAACTTCAAAAAAATAATTTCCATATAATGTTACCAAGTCTTTCATTCCTTCAGCTGCCATTATAACAGGATTTCCCTCAACCTTTTCAAGAATATAACGTTTATGCATTAATGGAAATCTTATACATTTAAGCAATGAAGGTAATGCGGCAAGTCTATCACCTTTCCAATGGTTTGGAAATTTATCATTATTATCAATATAATCGATATCATCGTCATCATCATCACCACCATCATCATCATCATCATTTATCGAATTGTTATCATCATGTTGGTCATTTACGTTTTGAACTGATGATGATGGTGATGCTGATGATGAAGAAGATGTTGATGATGATGTTATGTTGGAATTGACTTTAGAATTTATGCCTTCAGTACTTTCTGGTAATTCTGATGGCATAAATAATGTGGTAGGTTGATTTTTAATTGATTGACTATTACTAGATTCAACTCGTAAATTTGTTGAATTATCTTCACCACTACTAATGCCACCATTATTATTGTTATTGTCATTATCAGATAGTGATAAGGATGTCAAAGTTGTTTTTGTCATCTTTGCTGATTTGTTTGATGGCGAATATGTTGCCCATTTAACTACTAATTCATATATCTTCTCCTCAGAACTAACATTAGCTTCATCATTTTCAAGTGCAAGACGTAATATATTGGGGTCAGCATGTAAAGTAGATCCTTTTTCTAGGAGTGCGTCAAAATGTAAGGCAACATAGTCTTTACATGTAGTTGAGGTTTTTGCACACAAATATTTCTCTTTTTTTTTTGTGTGTATTGTAAATTATTAAGAATAAAGTGTGAAAATCAGGTAAGGGAAAAATTTTTTTTTTGACGGATTGATTATTGAAAATCATTATGTATTCATGTAAATTTACCAGCGATAGCCCAAATTCCCCAAACATTATCAAAATTCAACTCCAATCGAAAATATCTTAGACATTCTTCTCTAACAGGCACGATAGCAAATCTATCAGCCAAAGCAAGTAAATGTTCAGCTTCACATGATGAGTTAATCTTAAATTTTGATTTGTAAATTATATTTAATAAAGTAAGAAAGGCTGAATGATTTATTTGATGAAGCTCAATCTCATTTTCAAATGTTTCTTTCATTCCATTAGTCAACATTGCATTAAATACTGGTGATGAGCTGGCAAGAATTATTTTATGAGCATAAAAAAGTTTTTCTCGCGAGAATTCGTCATGTACATGAAAAGTTATATCAGAAAATTCTGGTGAATTGACAAGTTGATCAAATGAATTTGAAATCAGTGGTGGTGAATCAACAATTGAATCTTGAATTTCAAATTTAACACACAATGAAATTGTATCATTGCTAATAAATCTATAATTTGTATTATACTTCAATATATTGATAATATAGAACAAATAATAATAATTAATGTAAATTCTTGTATTTATTAAGTACCTATCCATTTCATCCAATGACATAAGATTTTCTTCACCCCATGTAGAATGTTCTAAAATTAAAAGTTATATTTTTTTAATACCTTTATGGGTTATGATACAAATATTAACAATGATAATTAATATTATTATTTACTTACTATCACAAAACCAAACAGGAAGTTCCACTAAATTATTATTTTTTTAAAAAAATAAATACCACACATAGCCAAGAGGTTTTTAAAGTTAAAAATTAAATAATCATCTATGTCTTATTATTAATTTAAAATTTTTTTTCGTACTTTTTCCAAAATCCATTCCTCTGGTTCTTAAATTTTCTAATACAAAAATAATACTGACTTTCTTACGAACACCACGGAGACATCCAGGCGAAGTTTCTAAAATACCCAAATATAATGATAATGCCTTTTCATAATTATACACCAATGATCATCAATATTCTATTTTACATTCAGATTTTTCATTAAAAAAATCAAAAAAATTTTTTTTTTACAATACTTACCAATGGATTCTTTTGACGGCCTTTGTAAAACTAAAAAAAAAAATTCAATTAATGAATGAATAAATGGATTGATATGATGAATTGATCTATTATTTCAATTATTTAATATTACCTTAAATACCCTATTTTCAATTATATTTTTTGTGATAAACGCAAGTATGTTAGCTCAATATATATTCAATATAGTTTCTAATAGCATTATAAACGTTATAAAAAATATGTTTTAATGCTACAAACCATTGTAAACCGTCAGCACTAAAAGGAGGGCTAGTATGTTCCATAAAAGGTCTAACATCACTCCAATTTGTTATTTTCCACCTATAAACGTAAGTTAAAATTCCACCGGAATAATTATTATTTTGTACAGCATTTTTATATTTGGTACAGGGCACTGGGGACATTTTTTTTTTCTCGCAATTATTTTTAATATTGAATAATATTTGTGGTATCACCGAGACAATTTAAATATAAAATTCAGTGCTAACCATGGCGTAGTCGAATTTTATAGTTTTTTAGGGTACGTATCACGTTACACGGAATCTATGTAACTAAAAATTTGTGCAGAAAAACAAAAACCAGTGTACAGTCAGACCTCCATAAGTGCACCCCCCTTGGGACTGAGGGACAGCGTGCATTTTATTGTCCTCTGGGACCTCATAGACAATATTTGATAAAGGATTGATTAATTTTATTTAAATTTATCTACAAATATTTCCATTGAATAATTACAAAGCTATAATTAATAAATAATTTTGTTGTAAAATACAAAGCAATAAATAAAAATATATAATTTATTATAAATTACAAAAATTGTAAAATAACAAAAATTTTGAACCTTTATTTGTTATAAAATTATGAGATGAAAGAAAATAGTGAATAAAGAAAAGATTAAAATTTTCTTCACAAAATTCAGATTGCGTTATATGGAAATTATTCAATTAAATCAAAAGTTTATGTTGATGATTTCTAAATTTATCCTAGTCACACAATAAATTTTATACATTGGTCACGTGGGGTGCATTTATGGAGAGAGTTTTCATATGAGCAGACTGAAAAAATACTGTGCAGTGCAGAGTATGGAGGGTGTGCATTTATGGAGGTCTAACTGTAACTAAAAATTAAAGATATCAAATCACAGCTAAAACCAGTGTATAAAATTCATGTGCACAATCCCCTTAACTGTGCACAATGAGACAAAAATTTTTGCGCAGACTCTCCACAAAAATTTTAAATATAATGCACAAATTCAATGAGAGATTTTTGCACTATTACATTTATATATATATATATATAATGCACAAAAAAAAAAAACTAAACTACTTACAATTTGTTGTGCATACATGCACAATTTTTAAACAACTTTTGCACAAATCCTCAAAAAATTTTGTGCAACATGCACAACAAATTGATCAGCAAATTTTATACACTGGCTGAAACAATATCCTTATCTTAGCTCTGAAACAATTACTCCCCTTAACTTAAGGGGAGTAGTTGTTTCAGAGCTAAAGTTGGTGTCTGTAACTGTTTTCACATTTTCTACAACTATCTGCAATTTCTGCAACTGTCTGCAACTATAATTATGATGATTTAGTATTGTGAGATCAAAATCCACACCTCACACAAATCTATTGATTTGGTTAAAATATTATTTATCCCTTCTTATGGTAGTATCCAATTAGGTGATTCTTTGATTACTTTCTTTCACTATAGCGCTCAAGCTATTTAGTTATTTACAGGGCAAGTTTCCTTACTTCCCTTCTGGTAATGTTTTCTCAGCAGTTCTTTGTTATCTGCCTGAGCCAGCACGTTTCAATGATATTTATAATATCTCAAGTATCCGCTGTGATACTTTATGGTTCAGTCTCTTAACTGACCTCACTAAAAGCAATTTTAGAGGTTCTATCATCTAGTTCTCTGATTTCTTTAAAATCCTAAATTATACTAATTGGGGTAGACTGCAACAAAACCAGACAAAGTGAACATTGGTATTACCAGGGATCAAAATTTGTAATGTGATTATTAAAATTTCCCATTTGTTTAATATTAAGTGATATATAGAATTACTCCTA
>CAJVPN010001630.1:0-12910 GCA_910592215.1 Entrophospora candida
ACTAAATTTTGATCCCTGAAATCTTTGGTAATACCAATGTTCACTTTGTCTGGTTTTGTTGCAGTATGCCCCATATAGCTATATTAACATGTATTTGATTGGCTGGCTAATTTGATATTGATATATTATTTAGGGAATAACGAACGAATGATAATAATAACAAACGAATATTCAAATAAGAATTTGTATTACCATTACTATTATTATCACTACTGCAATCCTTCCTTAATAATACCAATCAATCCTTATACCCCTAATACTAATATATACCAATCCTGTAATCTACAAATCGATCAAATTAAAAAAGTTAAATGATCTACATAAATGGTTTCATAAAAAAATGAAACCTCTTTTCAACAAGGTTAAAACCGCCACAATTGAACAAACAAAAAAACTTGGAAAGAAAAACTTTAAGGATTCTTATAAATCATTTGCATTACCCCCCGGTTATGTTGTACCTAGATTACTGCAATCTTCATCTTCATCAAAGTATTGTTATTTGTTTAATATTGAATTATAATTTTTTTTTATTCAATGTATATTAATATTAATATTAAATTAGTGATGTTAAAAATTTGGAAAATCTCAAATCGAGAAATAATCCACCATTAAATGAGTTAGGTTATTATTACCTTTAAAAAGTTTATTTGTTGATTTATTGATTTCAGTTATAATGCTGTTAATAATGACTGAAATAAATTACATATGAATTCATTAGCTGCAAAAAAATTCAAGGATATTGATGATGGAAACCTGTCTGAAGGCGAAACATACGATAGTAGTAATAGTAGCGATTTAAAATTACCAAGAAGTCCTTATCCATCAAGCACATATGAAGATATTTTAGATTTGAGATCTCCTTCATCCAATAATAATGTTCATAAGCTTAGAAGAACTGTTTCATTTTCTGATTTGGAAGTTAGTCGAAAGCATGATTTAAAAATGGCGCCAACGTACTTACTTATTTACTATCATTATTATTCAACCGCATCACATTTATGAACTGTTCATTTATCTTATCGGCTTTTCGTCCTTTTTTAAAAAATAATATAGTAGGATAATAATGGATATTCAAACTTATACAATGTATGTGGATCTAAAACAAAAGGAGGCATCATTAAAAAATTTAATTGAACAGTTAACGGTAAATTTGATGTTCCGTTTTTAATTTTAATTTTATGGAAGGGGAAAAAATTATATTTCTTACTCAAAATCATTTAAATTGCTATAAAAAAGATGGTTTCAGAAGAGTATTCAGAGCATATTGAAAAACTGTCAAATTCATACGAAGAAAAATTTAATAATTATAAAGTAAGTGATTTTTCATTAGTGTTTTTTTTTCTTTTTTGGAGAGAAAATTTTTTTGATTTTTTTGTTGTTTAGGACACTGGGAAAAAAGGTCTAGAAGTATTGTCTAAACAAAAATTAATAGCAGATAGGGTAAATCAGATTGACACAAACAGTGCAAAATTAAATTATGAATTAGGTGTATTAGAAGATAAATTAAAAGAAATGGAGGAATTCATAGATAATTTTTGTTTAAAGGTTACTTAATTGCCACATCCCATTCATATCCATTGTTTTTTTTCCTCTTCTTTTATTCATTCTAATAAACCCATCTTTAATTTATAGGTTAAAATTTTAGAATCTAAAATGCCACAATCACCCAAGTCTTTTAAATTATTTTTTAATTTTTGGTATTATATACAGGAATATTGGAATGGTTTTTTTATTTTAAAATATTTTAATAATAAAAACTCCATAGAACAACAGCAACAGCAACAACATCCCCATATCGAATGAACATCATTATTTATTATTTTTATAATAATAATATAAGCATTTATATTTTAATTTAATTTTTTAATTTGCTAATTTCACTTATGTAATATACCTTGCTTAAGCATTAATAATTCATTAATTTATTTATAACATTACATTAATTATGATTTTTTATTTTATTTTATACAATAGAAATAAACTTAATATATATATATATATATATATAGAAGACTATTTTTACTCGGGTAACTTCTTTGGGGACTTAATAGATACACAATAGAAATATTAAAAACTGATTTTTTTATATTAAACATATAGAATATGGAATCTAATTACAAAAAAAGCAATAATAATAAATTTTCTTGATTTAATGATAATAAACGTGTCATATCTTTATATTCAAATAGTAATTATCTGTTTTGTTAACTTGTCCGGGTTTGACCCCGGGTTGATACTTCTACCCAACATTTACTGTGTTTTAAAAAATTGTATCATACAGTAAATAATGATGTGATGGTGATGAAAATAAATAAAAGTGAAATTGGGTATTTTGAAAATACAAAAGGATAAGAATTTGGATATATTACAATAGTGGAAAGATCATCAACTCTAATATCCAAAGTTTGCAATATTAATCCTTCAATTCCATCTTCTATTGCATCAAGCGAGAGAGAATTTAGTACAGCAGGATTAACTATTGATCAGCTTTGTGCAAATTTAAATCCACAAACAATAGCCACAGTATACTTGTGTTGCGAAGTGCATTTTAACAAATGTTATTTTGGTATAATATATAATACGTTAAATATTAATATTATCTGTTTTAATATGAGATTATCAGCGAGCGAATAAGATAATTGGCTTATTGTGTTACGCAACACGCGTAGTTGTGATACCAGACCATGAAAAGTTTCATAACAAGTAAAATTTTGTTGTAGATATTATCAACAAGAGCACAAAAAAGTAGAAAATTAAGACAAGCAGGAAAGAATATTGATAGCTTGCAAAAATCAGACCATTTAAAAAAAAAAAGTAATGTCAAATGTCAGCGAAATATGCACTAGATGGAGGAGACAATATCATAAATGAACTGACGAGAATTTTATCTCAAGTAGGAATAGAATGGTGATGATCATTGCTTTACAGAAAATCGTCAAATTTCTGTAGGATCAGTAAGTGAGTCTTTAACAAACTTTTTTGTTTATTAATTTGTTCGTTTTATAACATTGATATTTCGTAATTGTCATAATTATTTACTCTGCCAAGTGATATTACAACCAACAATATTACTCACTCACTGTCATCAATAGTGATCTCAATATACTATGTCAAAAGAGGATAATCAATTAGTACAACAAATCAATATAACTGCTGCGGCTAAAGTAATTAATTTCTCTGAAATGAATGTAAAAAAAGAAAAAACTAGCAACAGTCCTCCTATTCATTATTTTAAATTGACCAAATACATTTTCTTTTAGTTTGGCATCAACAAGTTGTTGACATAATGAAAGGAGACATTAGAATAATTCCAATGTGATGCATTGCACATCATATTAACCTTCTAACCAAGCTAATTAAAGAATCTGGAAAAATTGTTAAATTTTTACTAAATCACATGCTGCCGGTGAAAATTTGAGGGAGGAAAGAGATAATAATCGGGATGTGGATGGAAGGTTGAAACAATGTGTGAAACTCATTGGATAACGGCATTTGACTGTACCAACTCTATAACAAGATGTCAATTGGCGATTAAAAAAGCGGGTTATCATCGTCAAAACCAAACTATAATGTTACTTAACCCATCAGACATCACCTTAATCTCAACAGCGACAACAATTGCAGATGTCACGATCTGACTGTAAGAGCTGATTTTTGTTTTCGATTTCGTATGTTTTAAGTAAAAATTAAAAGTATAAGTAAAAAAAATTTTCATATATTATTTAGTGATCCAATTAGAACATCAAGTCAAAGAAGAAACAAGAGATATAGTCCTGGACCAATTGGCTTACCAGAGACCAGAATCTCTAGTCTAAAATTAAAAAAATTCGCATTCTTCTGAATTGCACTATCAATTTATAGCAACGGAAATATATCTTTACAAAATTGTTAGGATGTATATTGATTGGCTTTAGAAAAATTAACAATTAAAAAAAATTTTCTTTTCATTAATCATCATTTTTTTTAATCGTTATTTCAGTGCCAATCATGTGATCAGATCTTGTATTTGCCAAAAAAGGATCACCATAAAAGTATTAACAATATAGAATCTTCGAATTTGTTGAAGAAAAGGAATTCTTTACTCCAGCACAATTTAAAGCTTATCAAAAGATAATTCAGGAACTAGTTTTAACATTAAATGATGATTATGGAATCTTTTTACATCAAAAAGGGAAACCTAGTCATTCACTATTACTATTGGTACTTTCCTTCCTTGTTGGAAATCATGTCAATGGGCACCTCTCAATTCAAAGGTCTCTATTTTATGAAAAAACTATAATTGAAATCTGACCCTGTATTTCCTTGTCACATGGCTTTCACTTTGTCTGGTTTTGTTGCAGTATGTATTAATATTAGTATTTAATAAATACAGAATTACGGTAATTAATATTAATTACGAGAAGAAAAGTTTAAAAACTAAATTCCGTAAATAATTCTAAAATCAATTTGGGGGGTTTTTTTTCTCACTAACCAATAAAAAAAATATATACAATTTAAAATCTTTTTACATTATTTAAAATTATACTATAGTAAAATTATCAATAGTGAATGGTAAGCTTTAATTAAAATTGATAAGTAGTAGTAAATATTAGATTAGATATAATTCTTATTACATGATTTTGTAGTAGTATTTTTCAATTAGTAATAATAATGGCAAAAGAGTTTTACATCAAATTTTAGAAGTGATATTTTCAACAAATGTTATTTAAATGACTGAACGAGAGTTAAATAATTAGTTGTTTTTCACCTAATTACTATGGTCCATCAGAAAATAACAGTAGCAATAATACTGAATTGATTATGAAATAGTTGAAGCCAATGAAAATAATTGCATCCAGGCTGAACCTGACAAAACTGAAAAACGTACACATGTAAGCATACCAGTTCGTTCACTCACCATCATCTCCTTACTTAAATAAGAATGTGTGATAAATAAGTAAAGTTATACTATCATATTATTTACTGTCACTAATATCAACGATAGAGATCAAAAAACATCTCAAAAAGAGATAAATAATACGATGAAGTCATTAACATTGAAAATGTCAAAATAGATATATACTCATCTAGGGAAGGAAGTAAGTCTCTGTCTTCGTAAAGAAGTACATATCATTAATATTGAATCAATGGATGAATTTAGTTGAATATTTCTGACATAATAATACATTACTACTATATTGATCCAACGCATTGAATTGATTAATGATGCGAATATGGCCTATTCTCGTTTCTTATATTAAAAACTTTTCTTATCATAATGACGAGGGCCTGATCGTTTATCACAGTTTCAAAAGGATTATCAGGGGTTATTTTTCTTATTGTGAGGTAAAAAATGGTGGCTTTACTTTAAATAAATGCCGTGAAAAAGACTCCTGTGTTCTTTGTGACCAATGAGATTGGTCAAATGACATTAGGCATATTTTCGAATATATATGTTGCTATTACTATGCAAAAAAAAAATAGATCAAAAAGGGAAAAAGATTATATACTCTAGCTTGTGTTCATTAATAACAATCAATATTCTATCAAAGCCAATCATTTATTCCACTATAAAGAATTATCTGTGGCTTATTAAGATCTAGCCAAATATCAATGGCGTTTAACTCATGATCAACTATAGAGAGGACTTCTAGCGTAAACATTTGACTTGGATGTCAAATTTTTGCTTGTTGTTGTATTAATACATTCAAAAGTATACGAACTTAAATGTCGCAACAAAAGACTTACACTAATAAGTAAAAAAAAAGAAGCGACTCTTTTGCATTTTGATTATCATCCATACGAGATACTAATCCAGAATAAATTCAATGATCGAAATTCACATTTTCTCTTTTGTTTTTTTGGAATAAGTGAATCATTAGTCAAACTGACAATGTCGCAAATAATAAATGACATATTTTCTATACATTGTGCGTGAACTATTGATTTTGATTAAATAATCTCAAAAATTTACGAAAAACAATAATGCACATAAATTGGAAGAGCAGTAATATCGTCAATGTCCAAAAGAAAATATTTAAATATTCTATTTGTCTTTTTTGGGTTGTACAAATACTACAATGACCGAGACATTTCTGAGCAAGATTATAAATAGGTATTAGTTATATTTTACTTATTTTGTTTTAACTCAACATGAATTATGTTAATAGTGTTTTAGCAAGGCAGATTCATTCATGACAAAAGACCTATTCATTTTAGACTGCTGCAAATAATTCATAAATGCAATTAAGAACAACAAATGTGTATGCTTCAATTCAGACTATATATATTTTTTAAGATTATTTTTTGTTTTTATATAATTAAAAGATTAAAATTAAAAATTGAAAATTATAATTACAATGATTAGATGATACATATAAAATAATAATAATGAAAATAATGAATGAATGAATATTTTTTTTTCTAGATTAATCAAATGTTTTTTCTAGGTTAGTTAATATCTTTTTTTCAAGATTAATAATTTTTTGGCTCTTTATAATTCTTTAACATCAAACTACTAACAACTACAGTTGTAGAACTAGCAGCCATAGCTAAACTAGCATATTCAGGCCTTAAACCATGCTTGAGTAATGGAAAGAATGCACCAGCAGCAATGGGTATAGCCAATGAGTTATAAATGTAAGCCCAGAGGAAATTCAACCTAATCCGCCAAATAATAGTTTTTGATAATGATAACAAGGTTATCAATGAGGAAAGAGTTGATCGTGTCAATATTACCGAAGATGATTCAATTGCTACATCTGTTGCACTTGCGACTGTGATTGGTAGATTTGATTGAGCCAAAGCCGGTGAATCATTAATACCATCCCCGATCATTGCTACTATTGCTTGTTTAGTAATAGTAGTACTTTTAATATTGTTATCATGGTGTTTAAAGCTGAAACAACTTAAAAATTTATTAAAATAAAAGGATGTCAATGAATTATGATTAGTTTGCTTTGTTGTTGATATAGTTGCACCTTTACGTTGTAACCATTTGATTTTGTCAGCTTTCATTTCAGGCGTCACCTCTGAAAAAATATTATCTATACCCAATTGCTCACCAATAGCTTTAGCAGTAATAGGATTATCACCAGTTATCATCCAAATCTCAATACCAAGTGATTTTAATTTTTCAATTGTTTTCTTTGAATCAGGCCTTGGTGTATCTGCAATACCAATTTGTGCCGTAATATAACCATTATAAGTTGTTGTCGTCGTCGTCGTCGTTGGTAATTTAATTTCGTCATCATGTTTAGATGAAATGATTCGCGACACTCCCATTAAGACCACGGAATAACCTGATTTTTGCCATTGATGTAAAATGAATGATCCATCTTTTTTGGGTTTTTCGTTTGTTGCAACAGCTGGATAAATACAATTGTTTTCACGCATCCATTTTTCATTACCAATAAAAACTTTATATTTTGCCGAGTATTTACTATTAATGGTCATTTCATCATTCTCATTCTTATTCTCATTATCATTGTTATTACCTTCGTCATTGTCATTTTCATTAACATCATTATTGACATCAACATCATCAAAACCATCATAACAACTACCATTATTGGTTAATGCTGATGGTAACAGATCGTTTACTAGAGGGTTATTACTTCGAATATTAACAACAGCCTCAAGGCCTTTACCGGGAACTTCAGTGATAGAATCTAACTCTATGAAATTATTTGATTGTTTAGCAAATGACTCATCAATGTGTTGCACAACAGCACGAGCCAACGGATGATCACTAGACGATTCCATCAATCTAATGATTTCAATCAATACTGATAATTTATATGTTTGACCCTCATCAGATTTCTTATTATTATACAAAAATTTGGCCGCCACAACCTTCGGTTTGCCATATGTTAACGTGCCAGTCTTATCAAATGCTATAGTATTAAGTCGATAAGCCATCTCAATCGCCTCGCCACCACCCTTGATCAAAATACCATGTTTTGCAGCCACACCTGTTCCAACCATTATTGCAGTAGGTGACGCCAGGCCCATTGCACAAGGACACGCGATCACTAATACGGCAATTGCAAAAAATAAAGAAAACACTGTATCATTGAGATTATCCGTGATCCAATCACTAGGCACTATTCCAGAATTGGTTAATGCGAACCAGATAAAAAAGTCCAAAATGGCAATTGATATTACTGTTGGGACGAAAACCTGAGCAATTTTGTCAGCTAATTCTTCAATTGGTGCTTTTTTTGACGATTGAGCTTCTTGAACCAATTTTATTATGCGTGATAAAGTTGTATCGCTACCAACTCGTTCTGCTTTCATCCAAATCATTGATGTCAGATTTACTGTTGCTGTTATTACTGGCTCGTCTACTGTTCTTGTAATTGGAATTGATTCACCTGTTATCATTGATTCATCCAACGTTGTTATGCCTTTATATATTTTTCCTAAAAAAAAAAAGATTTTAAAATAATGATATTGTTATTAATAAATTAAATAATAATAATTAGATAACTTACCATCACACGGAATTCTTGCACCAGGATTTACTTTGAGAATGTCACCAACTAAATTAAAAAATTAAAAAAATAATACATTTCGATTAAAATGATGAACCTTTCACCCTCATAGATATATTTCATTAATATCAAATATCAAGTACCTTGAACTAATTCTAAATCAATTTCTTTCTCATCAGTGATCATGTTATTTTCTTTATCATAAGTGATTTCAACTAGTATAGCCTTTTCTGGTTGCAACTCCATTAACTTTGTGATCGTTTCGAAAGTTTTACCTTTGGCTTTCAACTCCATCCACCTTCCCAACCAAATAAACGTAATCAAAAAAATACTAGTCTCAAAAAATTGATAACCTGCCTCGGGGCTACGTCTAAAGACTGGAATCAACACATTGATCATTGATCCTAAATATGAAACAGTCGTACCCAACGCCACCAAGGTGTCCATATTTGCTTTTCGTGTATAATATAATGATTTAAAACCTTTTACGTAAAATGGATAGCCAAGTATGAACTGGACAGGAGTTGCTAACAAGAAAAGAATTAATGTCTCAACATCCAGGCCAGTGATTATTTGATAGGTTAATAGTTCATTAATAGGATTTGGTCCGATCATCATGAAAACCATTACTATCAAAAAAGTTGGTATTGCAAATAATAATGATACTAAAAATCGATTTCTTAAAAGTTTTTGTTCTCTCTCTGTTTTTTGACGAATTCGATTTCCAAATTGCAAATCGTTATTGTTGGTTTTTAACAATTGTGATTCAAACCCGATATCACTAATATGTCGCATTAGATCACGTACACCAATTTTTGATTGATTGTGTTTTATGGAAGCCTCAGTTGTTAATAGATTAATGTTTACTTGTGCTACACCATGTAATTGTAAAAGAGTTGTCTCAATGGTGCCTATACATGAAGCACAACCCATACCACCAATTAAAAATTTTGTTATAACATTAGCAGAATCTTCTGTTGCGTCATTGTTATTGGCAGTATTAGCAGTTTTTTTAGATTTTTCATCAATTTCAATTTCAATTTGTTTCTTATTATTCGAACTATTATTATCAATATTGGTTTCTTCAACGTAATCAACCCCAAAACCAATCGAAGTTATAGAATCTTTGATTCGATCAACGGTTAAATTATTAGCATCAAATTTTAACGAAGCATTACCAGTTAAAAAATTTACGCGAACACTAGGTTTTATGATTCCTGAAAGATTTTGTAAAGTACTTTCGATTGTACCAGAACAGCTTTTACAACTCATACCAGATATTTCTAAATTGAGTTTTTTTATCATTGTTGCTGGTAAAGAAGAAGGGAAAAAAGAGGTTTTTTATTTACAGATAATTTACAAGTGGAAACGATGATGAAGATATCAAGAGAAAAGATGAATCAGTAAGATTTGGAGACAAATAATTTGAAAAAATTTTTTTTTTAAAAAAATCGATTATATTTAATATTATTATTATTTTGATTATAAGTATATATATACTTTTTTTTTAAAAAAAAAGTCTAAATTTGCATTCGTAATGATTATCTAAAAAAAATTAGTATTAATAACACATCAGTCATTATATCTATCGTAAGCAGAAAATTATTTGTAGCTCGGCAAAAATAGCTCATATTAAATTATTAAATTAAAACTAATCAAAGAAAAGAAAGATGGCGTGCGCTTTTTTTTTGTGTAAATTTCTGAATTTATCATCAATACTAATTTCTTTTAACAATAGCGATATTCATCATTTGGTGGCAAAATTAACTCATGAGGGATTTTTGCCTCAATAAAGCTATTACTATTGTGTGAATGGAATATATGTTGTACAACGTAAATTATACGTCAGATATTGTTTCTTATACTAATATATATATATAGTAAGAGTTGAACCTTGTTACAACGAATTTTGTTACAACGAAATTTTTTTAATAATAACAAACTTGTTACACCGAATTTATTAATAAAATCTTATTACAACGAACAACGAATTTTTGTAAGATTTTTTGACATAATAATAATAATAATTACTAATCGCATTACAACGAATTCACGTGATAAATGACCAATAAACATGCGTTAAAAATCGTACGATTAAAAGAATCATACAATCCATCGTTGTGATAAAAACATTGTCCATAACTTGAAAGATTGTATCCGTGTTTTTTATCTCTTAAACGGTAAAAGTATTCTTTAATGGTAACACAAAATGATTTTTTGATCACGAACTTGCATTCTTATTGGCCAATTTAACGATCTGTAAAGTAAAAATAGTCAATCGACCAACTTTTAAGGAATATTTTACAAAAACCACAAGGACAACAACCGAATTTTTATTCACAGATCAATCAGCCGAATTTCAAAGATCATTTTCGTATTAGGAAGTGATACCTTCAGAAAAAGTTTTTATAATAATAACAGAAAAAAAATTTCGGTTATCAATAGCCGAAAAACCGTTTAAGGGATGATTGTAATAAAATAAGCATAACTTGTCGATCATTTATTGACATCGTTACACGATTATTTATATTAATTTTGCAATAATCATATACAGTCGGCGCTCGATATAGTTGATTTTTAATATAAACTCTCGATATAATCATATAGTGAAGTTTTACTTGGTACCCATTATATTAACTAGAGCTCGATATAGTAAAGTCTTTATTAAAATTTTGTCGATCATTATTTAATTGTATTAAATAATAATAAATTTGAATTTAGTAATTTGTTGCAAAAAAATTTTTTCATTAATATTAATATTAATATGAATTTGGTAGTTTGTCGCAAAAAAATTTAATAATAATATTGGAAAATAAAAATAATTGAATTTAGTAATTGAATTAGTAATGTGTCGCGAAAAAACAAAGTAATTGAATTTAGCAATGTGTCGCGAAAAATAAAATAATTGAATTTAGTAATGTGTCGCGAAAAATAAAGCAATTGAATTTAGTAATATCTTGCAAAAAATAAAATAATTGAATTTAGTAATATCTTGCAAAAAATAAAGTAATTTAATTTAGTAATGTGTTGCAAAAAATAAAATAATTGAATTTAGTAATGTCTTGTGAAAAATAAAGTAATTGAATTTAGTAATGTCTCGCAAAAAATAAGGAATTGAATTTAGTAATGTGTTGCAAAAAAACAATTTAGTAATGTCTCACAGGATTGAATTTAGTAATGTCTCATGAAAAATAAAGTAATTGAATTTAGTAATGTCTTGCAAAAAAACAATTTAGTAATGTCTTGCAGGAAATAAAGTAATTGAATTTAGTAATGTGTCGCAAAAAGTTTAAAAATAATTTTCTTGTAATTATTTACTGAATTTCTTATAAATAAAAGAACTAGGAATTGTACTTTTGTTTGTAATAATTTATTAAAAAATCATTTCAGCTAAAAATTATTTTCTCAAATTTTAATAAAAAAAAATATTATAAATGATGAATATTTTATTTGCTTAAATATTTATTCTAACTATCATTTTTCCAGGCTCATTATAGAAAATTTCTTGTAAGTAACAGAACTGATGCTTATGATTTACACCAAAGCCTTGATATGCCTCTTGAACAATTTAAAAACACATCAGTTTCACTTTCACAATTCATATATATATATATATATATATATATATATATTTATGTGTAGATCCATTTATTAAAAATTTAAAAAAAAAATTTTATAAAATGACAACCAGAAGACAACAATTTGATGTTACAATTTCCAACTTAGAAGATATTATTATACTTGAAGATACAGTAAATATTTATAATTTTACTACACTACTTTTAATTTTTCTAAACTAATTGATTTATTATAAATTTACTGTTATAGCGTGATTATGATAGAGTAGAAAGAAGAAATTTATGGGGTCAAAACTCACTTTTGTCTTTGTCTGAAGAAGAAGTTTTAAAACATATTAAAGAATGGAATTTTGATTTACCAGTTGAGGAGGATCTAATTGCCTCAATTAAAAAAACAACAATGAATGATTTATTTTCATTATTTAAAAATTATTTAAATAATGAAAATAATTTAGACCTTCAGTCATTTATCCCTTCTTGTGAATTTATTGATTATGATTTAGGAAAATTACCTTGTTTTTCTTTACTTTTTCGAACATTAAGAGAAGAAAAATCAATTAAATTAAGACAAGGAGGTTTAAATGACTACTTTGATACTATTTCAATATGGAGAAAATTGGATTATCTTAATAAAATACCTGAAAATCATAAAGCTGGAGATAAAAAAGCATGTGCTAATTTTTTTTTAAAAAAATTAAACGAGGAATTGTTGGAATATGACAATGTTAGAACAATAGAAGTAGGAAGTGGCAAACAAATGGATACTGAAAATACTTCAGTTGAGAAGCTTAAAGAAGATGGCTATGAAATAATTGATGGTAATTATATTCATTTATTATTGTTTGCTGATTTCAAAGT